>JACXGK010000346.1:22199-74338 GCA_016801125.1 Novumbra hubbsi
CATAGTAATAAACCATGGTAATATCTGAACTGGGAGTATTAAATAACACCATAGTAATAAACCATGGTAATATCTGAACTGGGAGTATTAAATAACACCATAGTAATAAACCATGGTAATATCTGAACTGGGAGTATTAAATAACACCATAGTAATAAACCATGGTAATATCTGAACTGGGAGTATTAAATAACACCATGGTAATATCTGAACTGGGAGTATTAAATCACATCGTAGTAATAAACCATGGTAATATCTGAACTGGGAGTATTAAATAACATCATAGTAATAAACCATGGTAATATCTGAACTGTTTTCTTGTGCCCTTTTGTAGCTTGCCAAGTACTGTGACAATCTCTTAAAGAAGTCTGCAAAGGGAATGACGGAGAACGAGGTGGAAGACAAGTTGACAAGCTTCATCACAGTGTTCAAGTACATAGATGACAAGGATGTTTTTCAAAAGGTATTAGAGATGTCACCCGCTAATCATTCTAAAGGACGTACTCTGCCAGTGTAACTGAGATTCTGAACACACCGTGAGCTCACGCCACAGCCAGCTCATAGTTGCCGGTGGGGCATTCCAGTTTGCACCTGTACAGCTTAGTACAGCTCCAGCATTTGGGGCCTTATCGAGGAGAGCGGGGAGGTGTGACAAGAAGCAGAATACTCAGGTTTCTGCCCAGTGTGTGGGTACAGGTGTCCTATTAGAAGCAGAGGCCCCAGGTTTCTGCCCAGGATGTGGGGACGGGCGTCCTATTAGAAGCAGAGGCCCCAGGTTTCGGACCAGGATGTGGGGACGGGCGTCCTATTAGAAGCAGAGGCCCCAGGTTTCTGCCCAGTGTGTGGGGACGAGCGTCCTATTAGAAGCAGAGGCCCCAGGTTTCTCCCCAGTGTGTGGGGTGGGCGTCCTATTAGAAGCAGAGGCCCCAGGTTTCTGCCCAGTGTGTGGGGACGAGCGTCCTATTAGAAGCAGAAGCCCCAGGTTTCTGCCCAGTATGTGTGGACGGGTGTCCTATTGGAAGCAGAGGCCCCAGGTTTCTGCCCAGTATGTGTGGACGGGTGTCCTATTAGAAGCAGAGGCCCCAGGTTTCTCCCCAGTGTGTGGGGTGGGCGTCCTATTAGAAGCAGAGGCCCCAGGTTTCTGCCCAGTGTGTGGGGTGGGCGTCCTATTAGAAGCAGAGGCCCCAGGTTTCTGCCCAGTATGTGTGGACGGGTGTCCTATTGGAAGCAGAGGCCCCAGGTTTCTCCCCAGTATGTGTGGACGGGTGTCCTATTGGAAGCAGAGGCCCCAGGTTTCTGCCCAGTGTGTGTGGACGGGTGTCCTATTGGAAGCAGAGGCCCCAGGTTTCTCCCCAGTATGTGTGGACGGGTGTCCTATTGGAAGCAGAGGCCCCAGGTTTCTGCCCAGTGTGTGGGGTGGGCGTCCTATTAGAAGCAGAGGCCCCAGTGTCTACGTCTTATTGGTGTCCTGTGTTTTCTTAACCGCTGTGTTAACCCCTCCGCCCCGCGTTCTCTCTCTCTCTCGTACAGTTTTATGCAAGAATGTTAGCAAAGAGGTTAATACACGGGCTGTCCTTGTCCATGGACTCCGAAGAAGCCATGATCAACAAACTCAAGGTGAAAAAAGAGTTCCTTCTACTTTATTCAATGTTGGGATCTTTTCCCACCCTGGAATGGTCCGTCTGCTGTTTCTGAGGCTGCTTGATAACAGACAATAATTAATTGGTCGTCACTTTCTAAAAGTACATTTTCTCATTATCCATGTTATTTTAAGAACTGCCTGTGAAGCATGTGCTTTAACCTACAGTATAGGACCTCTAGCTGTGTGGCAGCACTGCACCTGTCTGTTAGCAGGTTGGATATTTAGAGGTTTCGATGGACTTTCATATTTGTGGTCCTCTCGATCTCTTTCTCCCCTTTGTGACCTTTTGAAGTGTGTTTTTCCCCTTGCAGCAAGCATGCGGCTATGAGTTCACAAGCAAGCTTCACAGAATGTACACAGACATGAGTGTCAGCGCAGACCTGAACAACAAATTCAACAACTTTATTAAGACCCAGGAATCTCCGGTCGACCTAGGAATCAGCTTCCAGATCTATGTATTACAGGTGAGAGGAGTGTAAAATTGACATTTACTATGGTAAAAGAGGAAGTGCTCACACATCGTGTACACTGGTAATGGTCAGACATAATTACTACCCAGGCTCACACCGATAAAAGCAAAGTTACATAGATGTTCGTGTCATCTATGTCAATCTACGGAATATTAAACAAGTCAGGTTATGCTAGTCTGCATGCTCTTGGACTTACAACAAAAAAGGTTTCGTATTTCCACTGTTGTAAGTAAAAAGTTATTTTGCAAGCAGGAGAGGGCTGGACCATATCCTGACCAATTAGTTATGGTATTCAGTTTTACTTCATTGAATCGCCATTTTGTCGACAGATTCAAAGGATACAGAATTCACACTTTATTTCACACACTTTTAAAATGTAGGTAGCAAGCAGACTCCTAAATATTCAAGCTTGCGAAATGTTTTTACATATTTGAAGATCAGACATGCGCCCATGGCCTTCGATGTACAACAGCCCTCAACCACACTAGTTACATTATAAGTGCAAAGACTTGACATGTTTAATATCCCAATACACATTAAAGAAGTACTTAATGTGGTCTTTTTTCCAAAGACAAAAGTTATGACACAGTCGTAATCTTCAGTGGTTTTCTATATTACTGTGGGCGATGGTGGTGGTATCTTAAGAGTGTGTGTGTGTGTGTGTGTTGCAGGCAGGAGCCTGGCCTCTCACGCACGTCCCGTCATCCACCTTTGCCATCCCACAGGAGCTAGAGAAGAGTGTTCAGATGGTGAGTTTTTACTTTGATGTGGTTGTTTTTGAAGGGGGCGTACCCATAGACATTAGACAATAAATATCTCCCCGTGGTTAGCCTGAGGTTACACATAGCAGCAGTTCAACAACACTGCAGCTATTAATCTTACCTGTACCGATGTTTATAATGTGATAACGAAAAAGCATGTCAAACGGGAATTAAACAGTTCTAACATGAGGATGCTTTTCTCTCCAGTTTGAGTTATTCTATAATCAGCATTTCAGCGGGAGGAAGTTGACCTGGCTGCACTATCTTTGCACAGGTACAGGCACGCACACACAAACATGACATGCAGCAGATGATGAATATGTTTTTAGTCACTCACTACTTTGTTTTTCACTGAAACTGTTATTACATGGCTTAAGTGATATATCTAGTTAAAATATTTCCATAGTCTTTTCTGTTAGAATGAATTAATTTTGCATGCACTGCAAGGGTGTTGTGAGCTGCAGCTTTCACTACTACTACTACTACTACCATTACACCATAATCTGAATTCACACAGTATTAAGAGTAGCATTACTCCTTCCAAGCCGAAACCAGGATACATAACCACAGGTGCCATTCCCACAAATCCAGCAATGAACACGTTGAAACTAAAGCCTTGTTTGTGATTAGTGTCCAGAGAACAGTACATTAGGATTACTTACTGTCTGATTTCTCCTCGGGATTTGCATGCACTCTCCCAAGTAGGAGGAGCCCTTGAAGATGGGTGACGTGGCATGGTAATATCCAGGATTCTGGGGAGGTTGACCATGATGACTGATTAACCTTTTAAACCATCTTTTTCTTAGGCGAGGTGAAGATGAACTATCTCTCAAAGCCCTATGTTGCCATGGTGACCACCTACCAGATGGCTGTGCTCCTGGCGTTTAACAACAGCGAGACGGTGTGTTTTGGGATGTTGTGAAAATGTCGGAACTGTTCCCATAACTGAAACACTCATTTAGCTCCAGAAAGGCCTTAGGGACTCAGCTTGCCTTGTGACATGTCATAACAGGTGGGGTACAAGGAGCTCCAGGACTCCACCCAGATGAATGAGAAGGAGCTTCAGAAGACCATCAAGTCCCTGTTGGATGTCAAGATGCTCAACCACGACTCCCAAAAGGTCAGGGGTCAGGGTTCAACAGCCACAGAGCTACCCGCAGACCCGGAGTCAGCAGGGTCTACTTCAGTGGTTAGGAGGATTTTGGTGTAACTAATATTGGCATTTTAAGTATTGTGAAGTCTCTTGGTGGAAAGTTCCCATCAAACAAATCACTTTTTTTCTTGTCTTCAGGAGGACATCGAGGCAGAGTCTACGTTTTCACTAAATATGAATTTTGCTAGTAAAAGAACAAAGTTCAAGATCACTACATCCATGCAGAAAGACACACCACAGGTACAAGATTGTACCACCATGAGAGCTGTGTCTGTATGATGACCGGGTCCAGATGTTTGCCTCGGTACAACCGTGTGTCTGTATGATGACCGGGTCCAGATGTTTGCCTCGGTACAACCGTGTGTCTGTATGATGACCGGGTCCAGATGTTTGCCTCGGTACAACCGTGTGTCTGTATGATGACCGGGTCCAGATGTTTGCCTCGGTACAACCGTGTGTCTGTATGATGACCAGGTCCAGATGTTTGCCTCGGTACAACCGTGTGTCTGTGTGTTGCCCTGTAGGAGATGGAGCAGACGAGGAGTGCCGTAGACGAGGATCGTAAAATGTATTTACAAGCTGCTATAGTGAGAATCATGAAAGCGCGCAAAGTGCTCCGACACAATGCCCTCATACAGGAGGTAAGTTCAACTGGTGTCAGTGGTTTATAGTTGGACAGCTTTGTCAAACTTCCTACGGGTTTTTGTTTGACCACTAGCATCTACATGTCTCTTTCACCGTTAGGACAGCTCTTACAGGTCTGTTTGACAGTTAGGACAGCACCTACGGGTCTGTTTGACCACTAGGACAGCCCCTATAGCTCTGTTTGACCACTAGCACAGTGCCTACAGATTAGTTGTACTGCTGGGACAGCATTTAAATACATTGTACTACAGCACCTAGAGATCTGGGACCAGGCTTGGACGGTACATGTTTAGACTTGGAGGGAATGAAGAAATGTAAATGTATACCTGAAGGCACAGCTCTTTGCCAGAGGAAGTACTATATTTTCCCTATTACACAATTCTTCTTTTCTTTTATGATGTTTGGGTTGTTGTCTCAGTGCTGTGAATTCCTCCCTTGATTATTAATACACAACTGTGAGACACAAAACTCCTTGGATGGAGGATACCATAATAGGTTTGTTTTAACAAAACCGATGCTTTAATGATGATGATGGGTTTAAGAACTAACTCGTCTTTTTGACTTTTGTTGTTGACTTCCAGTTTGAGAGCTAATTAAAGGAACATTGCTAGCTTGTAGTACTCCGTAGGGTCGCAGCGATAGAATGATAAGGTCTCTCTGGAGGTATGTGGTGTAATGCTCTTCAGCTCTATGTCATGGTTCCCGAGGATCCTTTAAAGGTCTCAAAATAATATAAGGGAAATTAAGGTCATAAATTGTTTTACATTTTCCTTACATTTGCTGTAGGTATTGTTTAAGGCTGATGTGAAAATTGTCACACACAGTGGCACAGTAAGTAAAATGTGTATTTGCTTGATTTAATTAGTATTAGACAAAGAGAGATGCCACCATTAATGTACGTTGCGTAAACAGCTAAAGCCGTTGATGCCTGGCTGCATGTCATCTGTTTGTGATGGTCAGTAGTTGCCAGATAAGGACGAGCCAATGTGGGGAGATGTATACTCACTGAAAAATGGTTGGAGGAAGATAAGTGGTCGGCACTGGCAACAAACGAGTATGGGGCAAGCTGAAATTTGTTGGACCAGGGGTGCTAAATCCAAGCCTGCTCCTAAAGAGCTAACCACAAGTTCTCAATGGGATTAAGGGTAACTTCTCCCAACCATTCTAGAACAGTTTGGTTATGATCAATGCCTTTTCCAGCATGATGGAGAACCTTGCCATGAGGCAAAAGTGATAACTAAGTGCCTCGGGGAACAAAACATTGACATTTTGGGTCCATGGCCAGGAAACTCCCATGACCTTAATCCCATTGAGAACTTGTGGTCAATCCTCAAGAGACAGATGGACAAACAAAAACCCATACATTCTGACAAACTCTACTTGATTGATCATGCAAGAACAGGCTGCCATCAGTCAGGATGTGGCCCAGAAGTTAATTGACAGCATGCCAGGGCCAATTGCAGAGGTCTTAAAGAAGGGTCAACACTGCAAATATTGACCCTTTGCATGTACGTTATGTAATTAATAATAGCCTTTGACACTTGAAATACTTGTTACTATGGTATGCTTAGTTATAATTACATCTGACAAGAAGATATAAAAACACTGCAGCAGCAAACAGTAATGCTCCAAACTTCTCAATCTTTGTCCACTGCTGTACACTACTCACATTGTTTATGTCCAGTGGCAGCGTCCAGGCTTCACCAATCACTGACGTGGGATTCATGAGGGCCGATGCAAGCATTCATTCTGTCTTGTGTATTTTGGGGGGTGTTTTGGGTGTATTGACCCATATTGTTACTTGTATTGGACTACTATGAGACAAGCATATGTTTGTTTCAGCTCGTTCAGTCATTATTTTCATTAGCCTATTTTCTGGACTGAAACTTTTTCGGAAGATGCCACAGGTCAGCTGACATACCGACCTTACTATGGTAAATGTGAACGACTGATCATAGTGAAGAAGTGTAGGTTTTTGTATGTCCCAATTCACCCCTAATAAAGGCATTACGTGAAGGAGCAACT
This sequence comes from Novumbra hubbsi, assembly GCA_016801125.1. NCBI lineage: Eukaryota > Metazoa > Chordata > Actinopteri > Esociformes > Umbridae > Novumbra > Novumbra hubbsi. The sequence continues at coordinate 28,896 of JACXGK010000346.1, forward strand.
TAATAATTGTGAAAAACTAATTATTAAACAAAGCTGTTCTTCGACAGCTCTTCTCCCCCTGTCTGTGTAGCAGGTAAAATGCCAGGTTGACAGTGCTGATGATGGCAATGCAAAATGTATGGTGTTGTAAAACAATACAAAAACCGAAGTGTGTATTTTATAGCAAAGAAATTGTCTAGGCATTCTCTGGGTATTCAGTTACATTTGTTAATGTCTTAAAAATGTCTTTAAAACATCGAATTTGACTTTACAATTGGTGCAAGAACCCTGTGTGTGCAACGGAGTAACAGAGCTTGTCATTGTCTCTGTCCATTTCCCCCCCAAGGTCATCAACCAGTCCAAAGCCAGATTTAACCCCAGTATCAGCATGATCAAGAAGTGCATCGAGGTGCTCATTGACAAGCAGTACATTGAGCGAAGCCAGAGCTCTGCGGATGAGTACAGCTATGTGGCATAGTGGAGCAGGAGTATTAGAGTATAAGGCCTCTACCACAACCGACCGCAGGTTAAGCAAAGAAGGACAGAGACCATTCTTCATATATCTTGGGGATGTCGCTGTCTGGTGTGTCCCCGTATGGAGGGAGGAGTGAAACAGGACTGTGTGCCTCCATCTTGGAAATAAACGAGTCACCCCAGACAGCCACTGAGACACAACCCCTTCTGGCCCCCATCTCCCCCAACCCACCTCTTCTGATTTTATGCTGTTTACAACATCACCAGTGCCACGCACCAGTTGCGTCAATGAGAAATGCCTATAGCTATCGGAGCGCAAAGCTGATAACAAGTTTTTAGTCGACTTAACCGAAAACAAAAATACGAGTGGGAAAAGTGAGCTGTGACATGAAGAGGATGGAGACTAGTTGCGGAAAACCATGCTTTCTCACGTTTGCAGTTATGTGTTGTTTTTTTTTTAAATGTATCCAACTTAGAAACAACTATTGTAATAAAACAGGTGTTCTGATAATTGTATCTACTTTCAAATGTAAAAAAAAAAAACAAATTGAAGTGACAAACATGGCCCTGCTGCTTGTCAAATAAATAAATAAAAACACAGAGTTTTTTTTTTTTGAAATATTTCAAAGGAGCGTGTGTGTCAGTGTGATAAAGTGTGTATCGATTGTGTATGAATCACAATTACCAAAGGCTACCTGCAGGGGGAGTGCAAGGACACATTACTTGTTTTGGAGTAACACAGAACTTCTGCAGTCAATTATTATAATCATGCAGGTTTTTGTTCAAGCATGAGACATAAACAGGGTCTATACAAGTATATTACAACTACCAATTTGGTAGGAGGCCATTAGGGATATAAAGCTTATCAAATGTAATTCCATGCCGAAGAGAAAATGTTTTTACCCCTACAATCTGATAAACAATGGATGTATGTTATATTTCATCATTTGAATGCATGTGATAGATATTTTTAAGGCCCTGACAGAATTGTCCATCTGAATTGGACATCATATTTTATAGAGGTACTGCAGATATTAACTTATGTGACATAAAAAGCTACACTAAGCAACAACGTCTGTTATTGTTATTTTGATCATCGTTACCACGGCATTGCTGACAAGCACTCAGTTGACAGTTGAACCTGCACTTCCACACGCACAACCTGCTCATACAGGTGTGAGGCATCTGAAGCTCATCAGCGACAAAACACATTTATGGCTGACGTTATTATGAATCAAATTACATTTCTGACTGACAGAAAATGGAAACATTTCAAATGCTACCCAACTCTGAACTCGCACGTTAAGGAGGTGGATTCAGGAGAGGAATGGCCCAAAGAATTTCTGTGACACTCCACTGTCTCTCTTGTTTGAACATGTCGGTTGCTCAGTGTTGAGAGGACAGTAAAGGAGGTAACATTGCATAACTCCTGTGAGTTAAGTTGGTTTGCTTAAGTATGGTTCAGATTTTTCTCTTTTTATGTAGTCGGATTTCTCTGGTTGACCTCATTTCTCATTTTTTACTACAAGTGAATATGGTTGTATGGTGACATTATGTATGACAGTTCAATTGCCAACTATCCACAACAGCTATGGAGTCGTATCTTTAACAAACTAAATTGTGTTCTTGGTTCTGAGAGATTTCAGTCATAGCAAACAGGATGCTTTACTGGACAGGTCAAACTAGAAGTAATATCCCCTGTTTTGAAGTCGCATCCAAGTCCTGGGTAACTTTAAACCCCTAATAAAGAGACCAGTGAAAGTTGAAGCTGACTCATCAATATTTTAGAGCGTAATCAAACCAGATGAACTCACAGCACACGTGTGCTAAGGCTTTAGACTGAGGACATGAACGCACCTGTAAGTACCTACAATACAACTCAAGTGTCTTGAGGTTTGTTTCAAAGGGTTAGGGCTTATGATCCATCTCTTTCATACTGTTGTGTCTCATGCGCTGATGATGTCTGAAGGTAACGGATCGGGAAATCCGGAACAGTATTCAGGAGCTCCGTCTCAAAATGATGTCACAAGGAGACCACAGAGAGGAGGATGTCCATAGGCTGGAAGAACTAACACGGAAGCTAAAGGTCAGATAAAGTCTCTGAACAATATATTGCAAAACTAACTAACCAATCTGAAACATCTAATACAATAGGACTTGATATCATCTGTAACTATTTTCAGTTGTGTTGATTTGGCAGGGGCTTCCTTCCACAAAAACGGCTAAGTCCCATGATAACAGTGTGCAGAACACCGACCACAAAATGACCATGGAGAGGAGGAAAGACTTGCAAGACCAGCTAAGGAAGGAGTTAGATGAACACATAAAAGGTAGTGTGTGTGCAATAAGCGCACAGGGATTCTGTGGGGAGCTTCTGAATATTATAGAAAAGGCTGTGGTTTAATATGATCACCAAATTAGACAAAATGAAGGCTTGACTGGTTATGGATTGATGTTACCACATCCACATTTTGCCCTCACTCGTATTTGTTTGGTCTATGTGATGTATACATACATACATTCTATGAATAGATTCACATATACTATAGGTTTCTTTTATTCCTGAGTGGATTTCAATCTTTTGTCCGGCTTACATAAGTAAATCTTGTATTTAGGTTATTTTAAATTACCCGTGTCTATACTTGCAGTGTATGTACCTTGAATTTTGAACACATTTTCACAAATGTGTTTCCTACTTTTTTATTCATGTGCTTCTGCTCAATTTCCAGCTTGGTTTTCTGATCCTCTCCTTTCCACCTCCTTCGTGTGTCTTTGCTCCGTTTTCCACAGATCCTGTTTTGGGTTTTCCTCTATCTCATTTTCTGTGACAGTTCCTGCCCTTTTCACATTCATCCTCATCTCCTTTCTCTCCACCTCTTTCAGCTTACTCACTATTTCCTACCTTGTATTTGCCTGTTTGATATCTACTTCTTTCTGCAAATTCTCCTTTTGGATCTTGTACAAAAGATTGAATAACATACACCTGGTATGATTATCTACAGACACAGCCAGGCATATTCTGTCTAACTCCTGTGGCTCTGCCTTCCAGCTATGTTGATCCATTATTTTGAGCTACTATATGGAAAGGATAAATGTGTTAACCCTCAAAGCCCTAAGGGTCATTTGGGAACCCAAAATCCGCCTGTCAGAACCTTGACCTTTTGACCTCTCAGGAGGTTATCCTTTGTTTTAGAATGATGTCCATTACATTTTGGACTCTGAAACCCCATAACTGAAAGAAGGATGAATAGTTAACATTGTTTGAGAAGACTTAATCAGTTTTTTAGTAACAATATGTGAAGAGAATACAAAAAACCTATGTTGACATGTAGTTGCTTTTATTGAGAAGGCCAAAGTATTCTCCAATAGGTAAGGCTGATTATGTCACATATGGACATCACCAGGGGTTCAAAACAACACAAAAAAATGTATTTTTGGAACATGTAACATAATATACAAGTATTCTGCATTATTGCTTCCGAAGATTGTACAATATCAACCAAAATTGACAATTTAGGATCCCTGTATCAGTGTGATGGATCATTTAATCAAAAAATCAAAACAGATTCAAATTCAGATCAGATCAGATTAACCTCTGAAAAAAGAAATCGTTTTTTCTTTGCCATCATGAAAAACAGTGTTTTTGTGGTCGAGATTTGGAAGGTTTCTTCCATATCCATGGTGGGCTTCCATAATTAATAATTCCGGAGATATAAATAGATATGTAACAGGTGCGCTTTTCGACTCAGAATTGCCTCTAAGAGGTTTCAGTCCAGATATGGAAGGCTTTCTACTTTACGGAAATACACAAACGACATGTCATTCTTTGCATAAGATTCTCCCCTACAACTTAAAAAGAACCGTAGGCTTCTATCTTTAATATTTCCGGGGATATGAATCGAAATGCAACACGTGCGATTTTATTTTATTTATGTTTTTTGTGTTGTTGTAGTCGAGATTTGGAAGGCTTTCCCTTTACGAAAGATAGACATCCGACCAGTTTTTCTTTTCGGACAACTGTCCTCTACAACGGGAAAAAAAACGTAGGCTTCTATCTTTAGGCAATCCGGAGTTATGAATAGAAATGTATCGCATTGATTTTTGACGCAAATTTGCGTCAATCGGGCTGGGAGGGTTTTAATAGATGTTCTGGTTTGGGTGGTACACATTATGGCATGTTCCACTCAATGTAACTCCCCCAACAACAAGAAGAATATGGGCTAATATCAAACTCACACCTACTCTTTGAAACTATGATACATAGAATGGACATACTGGTACTTGTGGCAATATTATTGGGTTATTAAAATAACATTAATTGCAGTTATATAGAGAATGGTATAATTGCACAGTGCAGGCCGGACGAGTTACGGAACATGGTTTCATTATGTCACTCCATTAAAGTGTTGGACAAAGGCATCATAGCTGTTTCAGGGTAATACAAAAAGATACATTATCATAGTTGTTTTATGTGCCATCCGCAGTCACGGAGTAAAACATACATTTAAAACAAATGCATAGCATTAAAAGAGGGCTTTTCAGATGTTATATGTAAATTTGCAGGAGTGTGTTGTGCGCGGTGCTGGGAAGCGTTTAAGCATATGAGGTGATAAACGAAGCAGATGACGAGTCTCGATGTCAGCTGAGCACGCCGTGGATACTTACTCCAAGCCTGCACAATATGCATAAAGTCAAATAAACTACACAAGACCAGCATTGTCTACACAAGACCAGCAAGACCTAATTCTTCTAATATTGATTTTGATCACTCTATTGGTGTTAGGGCTCCAGATCCAACAGAATAAAATGTGGGAATTGAGGGCCTAACTGCCACTATAACTGGGTACTTCTGTCTTGTCTTACAGAGGGTGGAATACGTTTGGAGAGGATGCAGGAGAGGGTGGGTACGATCCTGCAGCTAAAGGAGGTCCTGAAAGAGGGGAAACAAGGGGACAGACAGAAGGAGAGCTGTGAGACACCTGACAACATAGAACAGGTACCAGGAACACTGATGTGTTGTGGGCTTGAGCTGATACAAGTGGAGTGACCCTAAGGCATCTTCCTAAATTAGAGCTGGTGCGAGACAGAGTACAGCAGAGCTCTGGAGCGGAGAACGAAGATCAAGGAGGATCATAGAAGAGTGATAAAGGAGGAGGTAGAGAAGATGGAGAGAGAACTTGACCAGGAGCAGGTGATTAAGATACCAGGGAAGGATTGGCTCTTCATATTCCCAAATGACCTGTTTACATAACTCTCACTGTGGTCAGGCTGCGGGCCCCCAGATGGAGCAGCAAGTCCTGGTCAGAGAGAGACGGGTCCTTGCCCTGCAGATGGAGGCCTGGCGCATGGAGGCCCTGGAGGCTGAGAGAGACCTGGAGACCCAGCACCTCAGACATCAGCATGAGATGCAGTCTCTTAGGAAGGAGAGTCTGCAGGTATGGCAATATTTTTTGCTAGTTTCTCTCATATCAATCTCACACTTTGAATCCCCATGAAAATGTTAGTATTACCACCCTCCATCCCATTTCAGGTGTTCAGGGTGTTCCGCCAGGTGAGTGAGGAGCAGAGGAAGATGTCAGAAGACAGGTACAGGACTCTACTTGTAGAGGCCATACACGACGCAGTCCTTGTGTCTGATCAGAACCTACAGCTAAAGGCAGAAAACAAACATCTTCACAAAGGTGAGTTAGTCACCTGAAAAAACATAGCGGTAATTAACATTTTGTCTGATTATAGACATTCTTTGTAATTGATATGTGGTGAGGCATGCTTGAAATACTTGAATTTCTTTTTCTTTTTTTCCGCCTCTAGCACTAGCTGAGTTTAAGGACAACTTGTGCATCCACAGTGACCTCAAGGGACAGGGGTTATGTCAAAAACTGTAAGAGAAAAATAATTGTGTTGATTGATCTCATTGATGTACAGGGTGAATTTTGAATTAGCAGAGTTCCACTGTCCCTAACTCCAAAACATTTAGGCAAGGTTCATAGGACATTCATAGAGGTGGGTAATAGAAAGAGCTGGGTCAGCGGCAGACCCAACAGAGTTCCCCAGAGGAGGGAGTGGACCATCTTAGAACTAGAAATGACACAAACAGCCTGGGGATTCCACTGCCACAGCAGCCCATTAGCACCCTATCCCACCACAGTGACTGATAACACCACTAAGAAAACCTGCTTTTCCCAAATGTTGAAGATGAACGTGTACAAATGGTGCAGCAGCTAGGTACAGTAGATTTAGATCTATGAACAGTGTTATAGTTACTTTAGTTCACTAGCTGTATGTGTATGATACATTTTTGTAAATGTTTTGTAAATCTCCTATTGTGGATTTGTTTATGCAGGGTTCATTTGAAAGAAAATACACTTGGTCTAATTATGCTAAAATAAAGAGTATATGTACATTTCCTTTAAATTAAAATAAGTATGTATTTTACTTTTGTGTTTGTGAGTGTTTTCACCCCAGAAGTTATTAATTAAGAGGCTAATTGGTAATTGTAATATATACTGTTTTAAACTAGCAAGCAGTTTTGTCATCTACCCAGATGTTCTCAGTCTCTGGACCATCTATTTAGATGTGCTCTGTACCTGGACCATCTATCCAGATGTGCTCTGTCCCTGGACCATCTATCCAGAGGTGCTCTGTCCCTGGACCATCTATCCAGATGTGCTCTGCCTCTGGACCATCTATTCCGATTATTATGATGAATAATGGGTTAAATTGAAGGCTTTTAAATGGAAATAAATCTCTAACTTTCCAATTTAAAGACACTTTTTAATAGCCTGAATGTTTCCCCAATAGTGTATTACAGAGAGTATAACAACAGAAAAAGCATAGAAAATACCATATTATACTATAACAGGACAAAATAGAATATAATTAAGGGATACAGCTAAAAAAAATAGCTATTCCTATCGTATGTGTCCAAAAAAGTAATGACAGCTGCTACCGCTAGCTGTGCTAGTCCTACTACCATGTTCCAATGGTATTCTGGAAAAAAAGATTGGGAAGTTTCGGTTCAGGGTGAGTCACCACGTACTCGTGGTCACTAACGCAGGGAGTGAGACGCCACCCTCCCTACACTATGTTTTGTGTAAAGAGCTTGCTCGGATGCAGGCAGGCAACCCGTCCGAGGAATAGGATCGTAATAGAAACACTTTAAAGAACAGGTGGTCTAATAAACGTTAACGTTTAGATGGTACGAGGAAACGATGAAGATCGCTGCTGTATGCTTGTTTGGAATAAAATCCTTTTGACTCCTAAGAAAATTAATGATTCGAGCACCTACAAAGTAGCGTAGCGAGGAATAGGCTACAAGTCAACGGAGGCACGTCGGGAACTAATATGAAAGTGACAGTGTGTTTTGGGAGGACCAGAGTGGTCGTTCCTTGTGGCAATGGAAATATTAAAGTACACAGTCTTATCGAACAAGCCGCCATGAGATATAAAAAAGCTATTGCCAAGGTAGGTAATGTTTCTTTTGCGGATTTTTTGTTTTGCGCTTCTACCATAATATTGTAGCAACCCGTGTGTAGTTTACTCACAATTACGATTTTTTTGGACGAACAGGATTATATATATGTATTATTCTGTGTTGATTTATTGATGTTTGATCGACATGATTGACATGGCGCTAAAAAAAACATGCATGAGCCGCGAAGGTGGCTAAGACCAGCTTATGTCACAGCAAATCTTTGTAGCCCATGAAAACTTCTTGCAACTGTGACAACAATGTTATAACAATATTTGTATCGATTGATAAACATGTCGTCAAACATCAGTCGCAATATAATTTACTCGTGTGTGTACTGAGGATTTCCTAAAGCGTTGTTGTGGTTATTTCCAATGAATGCAATTGCGTCTGGACATGATGCACATTGAGAAATGGTGCTTTGGACTTCTAAACAGTTAAGCTATCAGAAGTTGATTCACTTTTAACTACCGGTGTCAGTATTCGCGCCACAAAGCAAAGTAATCACTGCTCTAAAATCCTTTCCTGGATTGTAAAGGTGGGAGGGAACCTACGACTGGGCCTAGAACTATGGATTTCTCTGCAACTGGTCTAATGAACGCATTTTGGAATATTTTACATAACCTAGGCTACTATTGTCCTGCGTGTTTGACAATCTGTTCTTGACCTATTATGTATCCATACAAAGAATATCTGAAATACACTAATCTCATTTAGTTTGCGATATTATTTACAAATCTTGGGAAGCATGACTCTGTTTTATTATCATTCCTTGTATTTCATAGAGTACAATAGTTTATACTTTTTAATCTCGGTCCATGTTTCACCGATTGACCGAACTGCTCATTCTCACCTTTTTTTCAGCACACTTCTATGGTGTCAGTCCATTCTATTAGTATTGTAGTAAAAATGGGATAATCGTTCACTTTTTGGAACCGTGTTTTTTCCGAAGCAGTTTGTTAGTAATACTGGTAAAGGGTTTATTTTTTTTAATGCACGTGTTCCCTGGCTGCCAGGCACATGTTGAATAGTACTGTTGCTTGGCTGGTTGATCTGCTACTGTCCCTTGAACAAAATGTGTCAACAGTTCTACCGGAGTCACTGGGACCTTGGTTTCTTGGTGCTGCCATGATATTTTGTCAAAATGTTCCATTCTACATTCCAGGGAGAGAGATAGTGGGAGAACTTGGTGGTTGGAAGACTTGTGTTTAGGATGGCAGAATGGTTGGTTTTATCATAAGTGCAAGATTGAGCTGAGCAAATGTTTAGTATTCTTGGGTGATGTTCTTTAATTTCTGATTTCTTTATGGAATTTTTTTTCAGAAGGAGACATTATCTGACATTCTCAGATAAGGTCATCCAAGCCAGGCTTTTTTACTGTAATTGAAACCAGTGTGTTTTCATAATTCAGTTTGATAATGCCCATATCTTTTAAATCACGGTGTTTCATGCAAATACACACTTTGAAATTACATTGCTTTTACTGTTGGTACCCCACAGTCTTTGTACGACTGATTTCCCTTCTTGGCACCATTCTACATCCATTTTATTGTACTTGCTGTGCAGTAGGAAATCATCTAGTGACTTAGGTGATATAAATATGATGCCCTTCCTCCCTCTTTTATTGTTGTAACACAAACTCCAGCACAGTCCCTCGGTCAGACATGGTTGCTTGTTTTGCATGCTTCAGCAGAATGGAGACGACTGCTTCATTGATCCAGTCGGGGTCTGTTTCCCCCACTCTATCCACACTAGACTGAAGCCGCCAGGTCTGCCTTGATTTAGCGCGACTGAAAAGTCCTTATCTTTGGCCTCATGCCTGTTAAAACTGAAGGGGAACACCACATCACCCCCTGTGATTTTGACGTTTGTTGCTGTAGAATTTCAGTGATGTCGACAGTTATACAGCACAGGGAATATGAGCTATTCATCAATGACCAGGTAACTTAAATCAAGCTTGTTTTTCACACTTTATCAACTTTTGACTCCGTGTTTGCGTCTGCAGAAGTGTCTTATGTGAATGTCATGGTATAAGCTTTCTCCAATTTTTCCTGTGAGAACTGCATAGTGAAGTTGTTATTTTCATCTGTCTCTATTGTGTCTTCAAAGATGATAAAAAGCTTCTCTGTCTGAATTGTGAAGCCCCTGCTGCTGAAGGACTCACTGCATCCCCAAATGGTACCCTGTCCCCTGTGCAGTAGGCTAAATTAGTGCACTAAGTAGGACAAAATACATTATGCCCTTTAGTAAGCACTGGCTGATTGCTTATGGCAGGCAGATGCTGTCTCTCCAGAACCAGAGCCTGATTGCGTCTATCAGAAGTGAACCTAATTCAATTGAGTGTCAGTGTCTCTCGCTGGATGTCACAGTCACATTGGGCTGAAGGGAGCCTCTTTGGATTCAGGACTAACCCGTTGGCTTCCTTATTTTCTGTGTTTCCTCTTGGCTGTTTGAATCACCAACTCAAGGCCACTTAAACGTAGCCAGTCATGATATAAAGCATTGGATTTGAATTGGTTCTGCCTGTGGCTTTCAGGGAGCGCTTGGCGTCAGTTGAGCAGCTGGGAACATCTCCTTTTACTGTTGTATTCTGTAGGATGTAGTGGTCAGTCTACTTGAAATCACCTAGTTATGAATTACTTGACTTCTTGGGTCTTCTTTCTTGTGTTATGCAATTACTTAGTCGTTGTCTATAAAAATAGCTAATTTTGTTTGAATATTTAGAAAATGCTCTGGACAAAACCAACATTTCTTTGTAGGCCAATTTTAGATGTCTGTCAGATAATGTTGACAATCACCAACCTTTTATACTCCTTTGATATGTTGCCATATTCCATGCCCTTTCCATGAAATTACATAATAACCATTCTTATGAAATTTTGTTCAGTCAGGACAAGTTAGGACAAGAATAGCTGATGACGTGAGAACATTCTTAGGGGAAAAACACTGAAGCTACGTAATTATCCAGGTTTCATTACTGTTGTGTAAAGTTGAATTTTGAACACGTGAGGAAAACGTGGATGATCCTAAAATAATCAATTAATCAACTTTTATCTTAAAAAAAAAAAAAAAAAAAAGTTTTACAAGCTCTGTTTGTGAAATTTTTGACCACAATTTCACTACACTTTTTTTTTATGGTTACTACCAATCAAATTTGCATTTAGAAACTAAAGCATGATGTGGCCCCTGACTACCTTCCCAGAGGTAGGTGGTGACTCCTAAACTCTAGATCCCCAGCAAACTGACTCTTGGACGTACACTTAGTTGGAAGACTCTGCAGGATTCCTAAACACACTTAAAGTCAGTTTTATTTCAGGAATTCTATTTCAACTGAATGACTCTTGAGGGAAATGGGAATATCAGTTTACTGACTGAATTTAAATGGTTTTGACCTCAAGCCTGTACTTTATTGAATTTTCCATTGTTATTCACTTGAGAATGATGTGTTCCTAGCCAGGGATACTGGGTTAGCCACTTTAATGTATGTTACCACTTTTTTTGCTCATTGTAGTAATTAAGTAGTTTTGGCCAAACATTGTTCTGAACATCCAAATGGTACTTTTCTTCTCTTGAATAACTTGTGCCACAACTAAAATGGCTAAACATACCGTCTACTACTTTATGGCAGTAAAAGACTTGAAAGGGAAAAAATGCTTTGTCCTTTTCTTTCTAGTACATTAAAAAGGCGCTACTGTACTACTGTGTATTAACACAGTGATTTCTGAATAAAATCTGATCTCATCACAGTTCTAGGCAAGTGTTTTCTCAGCCAATGTCTGGAACATATTAGGGGAAAGTTGTGCATATTTGGGTGTATGTGGGTCAGTTTCGGGATTAGAGTCATGCAGGAATTATATTTTAAGGCAGCAGACGTTATCTAGCCCTGTGTCTCTACCAGCCGGTTCCATGGCCCCAATCACACTCGGGTCCAGAACCTTCTTTGGCTGATACACAAGACTGACATTCAGTTTCCGATGTTGTATTTTCCATCACACAGTATAGGCTGTTAGATCATACTGTGTTTGAACATTCCAGAAGGTTGACTTTGTTGTTTCTTTGTTCATTTACATGACCACACTAATCATTGATTTCATTAACCTGCTAAGTTGGTTTGATGGTAGGAGTCTGTGTATAGATGTTAATATGTCCTGATGCTGTTTAACTGTACAACAGTTTCTCTAAATACAAACATGTAACCGCCACTTAGAAAAGTCTGTACAGGGCCCTTTCTAATTATTGTATTCTAGCAAACACTGGTTAAATTTAACGGAATGGTACAGATTTTTTGTTTTTTTTTGTTTACCGACCCTGGACCCAGAATGAAAAATGTATGTATTGAGCATTCAGAGAGGTGGCCTTGACAGAGAATGACAGCCAATCTATCTTCCCTCAAGGTTTGAGCTTGTCTTTAATGAGTTCTATTAAGGGGAGTGTGACTCCAGGGAAGCCTCTACAGAGGCACGACGCAGTAGGGCTGTGGTCCATCCCAACCGAGGCCTCGTATGGAGGCATTCTGGCCTTGTTGAGTTAGTTGATGTCTGGAGACAGACACGGGTAATACTTTTCTTAAGCTGTTCAGGAGTGCAGGTTACCCCAAATGCAACACGCCGTCATGAACACGCACACACAGAGAACGATAGGGAAAGGTTACACTAAACAGACTCGATAATGTTTGCAGTTGCACTGGAAAGATGGCGGATATAAGCGGGTAATGTTGTTACAGATTGAGCCTTTCATTTTCCAGTGCAACATGTTTTGTTAGAGCAAGACGGCTGATTGAGATGACAACTTCTCAGACATGCCGACATTCCGGGTTTACCCCCTGTGCCGTTGCCCAGGTGACAGCGCTCTTCAGATCTGGAAGGCGGGAGTGCCTTAATCCTTGTGGCTGTCAAGAGCTCTCTCTGTCTCACACACACACACACACACACACACACAGGCATTCTCTAACTTTCTTTCTTATTTGTTCCGTGGACATTTCAGAGTGTTTTCCTGTGTGGTCACTGGTGAGTCACTGTTAGTCGGTTTGTTTGTAAAGGGACGTAAAGTACTACCGGTTTCGTGTAACACCGAAGCTAAGTACACACATCCAACTAGTAGCGCAATCGGACTGAATCACCAGAAAATGCAAGTCACTCAAACCAAATTCATGCATTGCATTAAAGTTCCGAACCTTATGCATATTTTCATTATCAGAAAGGCGCCAGGTCTAAATGCTAAGTCATCATGTGGGATTCACCAAATACTTTCAAAGGTGGGTAAGCAGGCCGGCGTGGGTTGACATTGCCTACCACATTCGTTAGGCATTGTCATCAGAACCTCACCATCATGTAGACGCGTGCGTTGATCAGGTGTGAGGTTTACTGAGGGCTTTTGTGTAATTCAGGCAAAAAGAAAGAAAATGGTAGAGGTTTCAGAGAACAGTGATTTGTTTTGGTTAGCCCCTGTTGTATGGTCTGCAGTATGAATTAAAGACTCTTAGGTTTCTTCACTCATAGTTGTACCTTTTAGACAACAACCAAAATTATTATTGTTTGTGCTGTTATTCTGCCCTTAAATATACACACATTCCTCATCCATTGAATAATGACAAGGCTACTGAAGCTTTGGCTATTCATGGGAAGCACATCCATCCATGCAAGTGGCTGCATAAGGGAGAGTTATTCATAATTGCTTCCTGAGAAGATGATCTTGCTGATGATATACAATTTATTGTTATTCCATGGGAAGGTATCACATTTCAGATCGTTCTATTGTTACTGCTGAAAGATAACATTCCTGATGCTATTTTGATCCCTCATATAGGTGCTCTTCAAAATGCTTGGGTAGGCCCAAATGCCCTGTATATCTATATTTGGGATTTGTTTCACCTGTGGGATCTGTGGGATATGTTTTTCTGATCTTTAGCTTCCCTAAGACGGTGATTTGTCTACAGCTGGAAACATCATGAACAAGTTGTAGCCAAGGCCAGCTATGTGGTCGGTGGTGTTTCAACATGTTTCAGCCAGGCCCCTGTGTGGTGGGCGTGCTGTGTTGTCAACAGCTTGTTTTTGCCCCCAGGAGTAGTTTGAATGCTTTGGAAAGGGCGTTCAACTGCGTGAAGTTTGATTGTCAAGTACAGCACAGAAAACATTTGCTTTGATGTTCTCAGATGCTTGGAATCCCAAGGTGATCTGTCATTGTGGACACCAGGTTTATGTACAGTAATCACAGACATTTGGCCCTCAGGATCGTCAGCGTGAATGTCAGTGAACGGGAGATCACTATGTCTCATTATACTTACAATCATAACAGAGTTATAATATTTATCTGCCCTCCTCACTGACCAGACTGACATCAGAGAGAAACCGAATAAAAGGTTATCTTGTAGGTCAGCTTTATTAATGTTATATCTGAAGATCCATGTTGCTAGAAACAATGTCATGTTTTGATTTTGGAGGCCGTTTTTTTTATCAGGGTTGTACAGCAGAAGTCATACTGTAGATGGAATTCTCCCTGGACTGGGCACAAAAGGGAAAGGCCAAAAGGACTGTTATTATCATACGGTAGATGGAATTCTCCCTGGACTGGGCACAAAAGGGAAAGGCCAGAAGGACTGTTATTATCAGACGGTAGATGGAATTCTCCCTGGACTGGGCACAAAAGAGAAGGGCCAGGAGGACTCTGTTACGGTTGCATTCGAAGTTGCCTCAAGAATTGTAGAAATGCAAGGATCCAAATGGGATGAAATGGGATGTTTTCAGAGATTAGTCCTAGCTGGCATTCATGAACTAGCACTAGAAGACACATGTACTATCACCAGTGTTACTTGCTAATGCTCAACAGAATGCACATTATTCCATTAAGTGCTGTGTGTGCACTTCTTTCATCACGTGAGTAGTATTTATTAAAGCTCAAACTGACATTTCCCACTTCATATTTCAGTCAGAAACTTCTTGCATTTGCATTACATTTTCATCATTTAGCCAACACTGCTATTCATAGTAGGGTTTCCTTTGTACCTGCACCAATTGAGCTACTAATGTGACCTGTTAGGTGATCCAAATAAAGGGAGTTTATCTTTAACCAATCAGAGCCAATAATAAAATGTTTTTTTAAAATATGCTCAACCCATGGATCCCTGGGACCAACTGAATGGAACCCAATGTTTCTCGTGACCAATAAGATAGTTTAGTTGTTTTTGAGAATGGGTAGTGGTCAGGAGAACACTCTAACTTCTGTGGGTGTGGTGCAGCATTTGGCTGCAATAAGAAGTGTGTGAAGTTTGTAACAACTACTTGGCATAAGGATGCTTTTGTTCTCGTTCATGTCGCATGTCAGAAAACAATTGACAATCACTGCACAAGGAGCTTGCTAGGTATTTAAACATCTTCTCTGGATTTGTTTCTTTGCTTCATATTGGCAATGTTTTCACAAGGAGGTATTTTGTGTTGTTTATACGTTTCAGTGCTCTAAAATAGATTACTCAGATCCAGATGAGTAACCGGCTAACAGCCTGAAGTGGCCTTTCTTCATTTGCCCGAATTGTTTTGGTGAATAATTCTTCCTGGTCTGGACTCTATCAGATTAAATCATTGTCATTCTGTCGAGCAGAAAGCACAGCACTTTCCCTAGCCAAATTTTTGAGCAGCAGTTATTCCCTTGATGTATGTCATACTGGCCCTTGGATTCCAAGTGTTTCTGTACTTGTCATTGGTTTGCGTTGATATTATGTAAAAGCTGCATTGACTCCAGAGGCAAAAATTGAGACAAAGAAATAAATGGGAAGAAGATGGTTAATTGTTCCCTTATAGTAGCTATGTGACCATCCATAGCTAGAGTGTTTCTTTTTAATGAACTTGAGCTCCTGGGACAGACTGAGGGATATTTACAGTCCCAAATTGCACCCGATTCCCGGACCAGAGCTTCTTAAATAATTCTATACCACAGCCTTGGAGTGGATTCGTGTCTGTGTGTTTTGTAGCTTGTTTTGCAACTATACTACAGTATATGTTTTTGGCAGCTTGGGCCTCAGTTCTTCAAGCATGAATGAAATAGGGTTTATCTTGATGGGTATTAACACAGACATGTTTTTAACACGGGGGGCTGGGTTTAAACATCTTTGAAAGGCCATATTGGTCCTGCTATTGACCAGTCTTAAAACACATTATTGCTTCATCATAACACACTATCACAATAGCTTCAGGCTGTATTAATGTGTCAAAATGATTCAGGTCCCAGAAGCACCCAGAAGTGGATGTGATGGAGGAGGTGTACAGTTGTCACCTGCCCCTGTTACTGTGGAAAAAGACAAATAGCTTATTTAGGGTCCCCTGTTCAATGGTCCAGGGTCACAGGTCTATATGGACAGTCATGATCAATTTATGATTTGAATAATTAGCTGATTATTAGGACCGTGATTAGCTTGTTCAGGTGCCATGTTGCAGTACTGTAGGACTGCAAATAAGGAGGACTTCTGGCTTCTACTAATTTAACAAACTTAGCATGGCAATGAATCAGAGGAACTGAGTCATTGTACTGAAGACTGTCTAAGATCTAAAGTTTTGTAACGCCTTTAGGGAGATTGCATTCTAAAACCTTGTTAACATAACAAACATAGCGTAGCAATTAATCTGAGGAACTGAGCCATTGTACTGGAGACCGTCTAAGATTTGAAGTTTCGTGATGCCTTTACAGAGATTGATAGACAGTGATTGGCAGTGACAGTGTTGTGGTTGTTGTTTTGTTAAATATTTCTTACTGAAGAATGCAAACACATTTAACCTATTATGGAATCAGTTTCCCCAAAAAAATCTGAATGATTTGCTAATGGTTGTTTTCCTTTATATTATCAAATAGAAGTAATCTATTTAGAGATTTCGGTCTCCTCTAGCCTTGACACAGGTCATATTCCCTGACGTGAGAATCCAATTATATGCTCACTGGTTTCCCAAAAATCTAACTTCCTGCACAAATCCAGTGTGGGATTGTTGCCTGTTTGAAAGCCTGCAGTCAGGCTTACTGCTGGGTGGAGTTCCCTGGGTGTGCCGTTTTGTAGGGTTAGAGGGGACCCTATTATCCAAATCACATAATGAAGTGGGCAGGGTTTGGAATTAGACATCCCTTCTTCTACCTACCTTGTCTGTTTAGTCCCTTGGTATAGTTTTGAGACCTAGTGAGAATGTTTATCGCAATGACCGCGTGGTGATTTGGCTCTTTGTGCTTAACAGTTCTTTGTTGGGGCCACAACCTTGTTCCGCTCTATTCCACGACGACAGCTTCACAGCCATGTGATGAAAGTGTACTGTAGTTACTTCTGTGCTGTTATTCTCATAGAATCCTCTCAAAGACCGAATAACTCAGGATGCCTACGAGTGTAGTTCGAAAATGTCAAACACTTTCATTTTCTGTCACGGCTTAACACGCTAGGTTGGAACCATTCACTGACCGACTGGTTAATAGATTATGTTGTGAGCCTATGACATTTATCTGTTAAATGATTTTCAGACTAAGTACAGTTTTAAAGCATCTTCTACATACGTATTTTGACACATTTCTTTGCTTCCGTACATAAAAGTGGGTCATGTAGTGAAGTTTATGTAGTAAACAGGCTGCAAATTGATTGAAACTCATCTGAAATCGAGCCAGGCATGTTTTTTGTTTTGGAGAGATGCAGATTTAAAGTGGCATGTTTCGTGCTTTCCGACATTACAGAGCCCTAATCGCAGGGTTTGAGAAGATTTGTCCTGACTTAGTCTGGGAAGCTTCAAATGAGCCTGACCAGGGAGAATGTTTTGTAAATGGACTGTAACCCTCTCCCTGAATACACTGATCTCCCATTAGACCAACGAGGGTTTCTTATCCCACCAGTGAGTGTTTCTTATAGCTTTCAGTGGTTGCAAAGGGAGGTTAGCAAGGTGACCCCACTGGCTTACCCTAGATTTAAAACACAAGGGGCCTAACTCATTAGGTGAGAGAAACCATTTTCTGGTCCCAGATTGTGTCTTCCCACTGCCCACCTCCCTCACAAACAAAAAGCTTCATTTTCTTGTGTCTGTGGCTAAACACTTTTTGTTACTTTTACCTAAAGTTCTATTCTTTTTTATCTGGAACCTTCATTGTAATGCTGTATTTTAAATGTGCATACATTTAAGCCCATTTTATAATAGTAGCTATACAGTATACCTTGGGAATATTTTCAAGTTTAACCATTACAGAGCACCAGAAATGTAGATTACATGTATTGATCTCTTGCTCCCTGCACACTGCTATTTACCAGGAACCTGAACGTATGGCCTTGAAAGCCTGCAGAAATCCAGGTACATATTTGCTGTGGGGTTTTGTCCCGGCTGAATATTCCCTTGTTCACTGAGAATCTGTGAAATTCACATTTCCGTCACGTCAATTACTGGTGTTCCTTGTTTTCTGTGCATTCACCCTTTGGCAGACTGTCAAATGGTGGTGTGTCTTGTCCTGGTAAGATTGCGTTAAAGCACAGTGCCGGGGAAGGTAGACTTCAAAGGGACTTGTGTGTGTGTGTGTGTACAGATTCACTGGGAGCAGATGTGATGGCTACTGCTCAGTGAAAACATGGTTATTTACTAACATCTTACTGGGTGTATCTGCAGCAATGGTGTGATTACATTTTTCACCATTTTTTGTTGGTGTTTCCAGTCCTGTGTTGAGTTTGTACTAGTCTATGTAAACACATCTCGTCCTGCGTAACCTGTGCTGTTATGAAGTGTTTAGAATGGGAGCACATTTAGTTATTCTGGAATCATTTGACTACTGAAATACTGGTTCAGCCAGTTTTGTGTTGTAACCTTCCAAATCCATGTAAGTATATACCAGATAGCTCTTAACCAAACTTTGTCTTTAGAAGAAATGCCTCAGACCTGGAAAGACACCATAAAGACACTACTCAAACCAATTAGGGAAACACTGGATTCACACATTGGGTCTCCATAAACCCAATATATTAAAGGTCAAAATCTTTGTTGTACATCTGTAATTCGTTGAGAACAAAATGACAGTTGACCAACCGATTTGAGGGCTGGATTGAAACTCGCACTGCAAATCAAAATAAAACAATTGAAATCCCAGGCTGTTCCAACTTGAATTTCATCACGGCAACTTATAATGTGACTCAGTAGTGTGTATTGCCCCTATGTGCCTGTATGCATGCCTGGCAACATCTGGGCATGCTCCTGATGAGACGGCAGATGGTGTCCTGGGGGATCTCCTCCCAGACCGGGATCAGGGCATCAGTGAGCTCCTGGACAGTATGCGGTGCAACTTAGCGGCATCAGATGCCCGCTTTACCAGCCTAAGGTCTGTTCCTCCTCACACAAAGGAGCACATATCTGTCTTGCTGCTGGATTGCAGCCCTTCTATGAATCTTTACAGCTCGTGTTGTTTAACGGCCCATCTCCTGGTATCTTCTCCGTGCTCTTGAGACTGTACTGGGAGACACAGCAAACCTTCTTGGACAGCATGTATGGATGTGAAAGTCTGGAGGGGGTGGACTACCAGTGCAACCTGAATGGGCTGCATGTACCGCCTCATCTACCAGTACACAATCAACATGCAAAACGAGAGAAGAATCTGTCCGGCAGGATAAGGAGATAGCAATTTTCTGTGGCCACCACCTGGAAAACCATTCCCTTTTTGGGGGTTGTTTGTTGCCTCTAGTGTGCCTGTTTGCGCCAAAATAGGTTTTATATGCTTCCAACAGGACAGATTGATATCCCTGAAGTTTAATTTACTTGGTGTTATACTGTGATGAATACGTGTTCCCATATTTTTTTGGAGCTGTGTATATACATAATGTGCTGTTATTTTAAAATGGTTAATCTAAGTTTGATGAAAAAAAACACTTGCAAGTCCGTACCTTAACATTGTCATTGAATCATTTAAAATCCAAACTGCTTGAGTCTAGAGCCAAAACAACCAAACTTGGGTCACTGTCCAAATGTGGACTGCACTTTATGCTAGGCTACTTCATGGCAAGGAAGACATTAAACTGTAAATTAAATTGTCTTTTGAAACATTCAGGTTTAGTAACTGACGGATATAAGTCACCATTCAGCGCACACTATTTTCCTTGGCCATGGGACAAGCTAAACCCTCCCCAGGTTTTGGACACAGTTCGTGCTGGCCACGAAATGTGTACAATCCTATCTCCTCTTCGGCACACAGCCTGCTCTTAACACCCTGACGTTGACATTGTCTGTGCCCTACACGGGCTGCTCGGATGAGATCCATAAGGTAGGAGGAGCATGGTTAGCGGAGCCAGGCCCATTCAGGCCTCACACACTGGCTGGAGAGGCTTTGGATGGAGCCCAGGGACACAGCTGTGAGTTCATAGCCTGTGTGGATGCTTTTTCTTTGGGCCTTATCGTCAGAATGACGTGGTGCCCGACCCCGTGGTTGTGATGCTGAATGGAGGCTAGTGAAATACTTCCAATATCACCGTGGTTGTCTGGCCTATTTCTGGATCATTTTAAATCAGCCAACTTGGTTTAAATAAGCCACTGGTCTTAGAACCCTCCCCACACGACTGTAGAGGCTGCTAGTCGTTGGTGACTATAGGTTGCATTGGTAACATTTAGCAGGTTTTTTTTCACATACCAGTTTGCAACATTGCCAATGTTTGGGGAAGCTGTGTTTCAACCAGGCTAATGTTGCGGTCATGGTAGCTACGTTGCTGTTGGGGGTGTGGGGTCTGTTTGTGAGTGAGTGTGTGTGTGTGGCGGGGTGGTGGTGGTGTTGGTGTGTTGCTCTCCCTTTTCCACTTTCTCCCCTTTTGTTTCGCTCTCCTTCTTATTCTCATTCATTCACTCCTTCCCCGCTCCCTGCTCCTGGTCCTGGGTGGGAGTGCTTCTGCCGCTCAGCTCTTCAGCCCGATCTACTTTAGATGCCAAAAATCACAGGCGAATTGAGAAGAATAGGTAAGAATTTCAGGCTGGCCTTTTGTCTCCCACTGCCCCACACAGTCATTACACACTGGTGGTCCTGAAGGGAGATTGATGACACACAGGCTTTAATGGGGCCATTGGCCACCGTAGAGGGGCCAGTGGCCTGACAGCACCATGACCGATACTAGTTGATCTTTTTGTGTCTGGGCCTGACTGACGTTGCCTAGGCTGGTATTAGATTGTGGTGAATTTGGTTTTGTGGCTTTCTAAATGGCACCCTATCCCCTACTTTCTCCGACCATTGTGTCCTACGACCCTTAATAATTGACAATATAGGGAAAAGTGTGACATTTGGGCAGCCTAATCTGTGATTTTTTTAATTGTCACAAAGTTTCCTAAGGAAAACTTGTATGGGGAGTGTCTATGTGCTAGTATATCGGAATGGTATTTTACTAGTGTTTTCTTACTTCCTTTGATGATGGCATGCTCCTTATAGAATAATACAAGTAAGGAACAGACCTAACACCTTATTCTCTTTATATATATGATGCTATTTATAATCTATATTTCATGGGCAAAGGCTAAAACAAACTTCAACTGCTATGCTAATACATTTTCAGATTGTAATGAGATTCTTGGTCTCTTCTCCTCGCTGCCACGGTACACAGTTGGAATGCAGAAGAATTATTGATGGGAATTATATTGTTGATGGGTTTATAACGCCACAGTTTTGCCATTTACCATTTTATAGATTATGTCTATGCCTAACCCAAGTTGTAGCGGAAGAGATAATAAAGTAGTAGTCTTGCAGCAACCTACTTTTGTTTAATCATTTCACAATACGGATGTCATTGATGCTTTTCTAGTTAGTTCCACTAAGATACACCATGGTATTTGTAGATCTAAATGATTGTTTCTAAGCAAAATATTTCTTTAGATATAAAAGTGTTTGTTTGAACACTTAAGATTAAAGTTGTTTTCTCTTGTATAAAAAACATTCTGCTCAGCATAGAAATGAAATTGTGCTAACCACTGTAACCACTGCAATGAGTCATGGTATGATGGCGTGAATTCTTCGGTTAGGGTTAGGTAGATACTCAAAGCTTGGCTACAGAACTAGACATTGTTTATCAACACATAATACTGAGTTCATTGGATGGAGAAGTCTGGAGAAGCTAGTTGGCTAAGCTATTTAACAATGTGCTATTCGCAAAACTCACCGTTTGATTCACTCTCAAAGCCTTTAAATTCCATAGCCAAACTTCACTTTCCTTTTGTTGACAAATAAATTGCAAAAATGTTATCTCATACTAAATACATTTCAGGTTTTTGAATATTCGAATATCCATGCCTACCTCTACTTTTTACTGTTGCAATCGTTCAAACACACCGTTGTCTTTTATGCAATTTGATTGTTTTGGACTTTCTGTCTTCCAGGAAGGCCAGACATTGGCTGATATTTGTATACAAGGTTTTCCTGCAGAAGTATCCAAACTACAGTATCTCAACAAATGAATTAAGTGGAAAAACAGCAGTTCTCAGATTGCACTCACAGGACTGGCTTGTCCTAGAGATACAGCAGGTTTTCTCAGTTGGGTCAATCTGCTTTTGACTTCTGTGCCTCCATTTATGGATGTTTTGCAGAGTGACCTTCATTTAAAAATGCTACTGCACCGTAGTTCAAATTAAGTACTATTGTTGGTCAGTGTTTAACTTTCAACCTCGCGGACAGATCAACAGCTTTATGTTACTTTTAAGATTTTGAGCATGAGTTATACGTTTCAGTGTGATTTGTAGTTTTGATTACATGTATTATGACAACATTGTTTGTGGAAGGGGGTCGTTTCACTCTCCCCCCCCCCCCCTTGGATGTCTTGTGTACCCCACATGTTTCCCGTTCCATGTACTGTGATTCTACTAAGATGAGACAGGTGCACTCACAAACTCCACACATTTACCTGTCAGAACAGCCCGGTTTAACACTGTATGGGAGGCAACTGGAGACACCTGACTGGTTGGTGGCTGCCCATTGGATCATTGCAAGGAGCAGACCTTTGCAGCCCTCGTGTCCCCGCTCCGCAGCCTTAACTATTGCTGCAGTACTCCTGGAATTTGGAAGTCAAAGGCTGACAATGCGTGGCCTGTCTAAAACCAAGGCCCTTCTGAGGTGTGGCTGGGTGTCGGTAGTCGCCTACAGCCGGGTGCTGTGGAGTAGAGGTGCTTCCTTCACCCAGAGGTGTCATAGCCTTTAAATGGTTTGGATCCTTTTGATTGTGTTGTGATATATGTATTCAAACAAGTATTTGAAGTGTGCGTGTGTGTGTGTGTTTCTGCAGATAACATTTTCTACTGTTACATCTGCCATTGGGCCTGTAATTCAGAAGTCAATGCGGAGTGTCCTGATAAGATTGAACCTTGTGCGGTCTGTGGCTTGTTCTTTGCTCTTTTTTTTTTTCTCCCTCCAAACATTATTTATTCTCTCGCTCAATATCTCCACTGGCCTTGTACACACAACTACACACCGGGACTGCTTTCCGAAGGTATTGTTTGTTTGAATGTGATTCTTTTGTTTGCATTCATGTGTGTATGAGAATTTGTGTGGCATTATATAGCCCAGTAGAATATATAAGTAACTGATCTTACTCCAAATATTGTTCAGACCTGCATTTTCATTGTTTGTATTAGACTCTAAATGTCTGACCTGCTTGTATTAAGTTCAGTTAGTATTTCCATTCTTGGCAGGTGGGATTCATATAAAACTCATTTAAAATTGAAATTAGTCATGTCAGAAAATGAAAGAGCTTAACAGAAGTGGAACTTGGACCCAGTGCATTTCTGAGAAATAAGAATATATTGTGATAGGACTACTGGTCCTGTTGCTTGTATGGTTCTTCCATTAAAGGACCCTTCCAGGTTCTGGTTGGAAAGACCAGACAGATTACCATATTGTAGCGACCTGTAAAATCTGCGTTGGAAAATGGAAAATGTATTCAGTCACAGAATCCAGACATTGAAACAAAATTCAACATGCAAAAATAGAGTTACTTTCTGAAGATTTACTTTCTAAAAAATAGTTATTCTGATCATTTGGATCAATCCTGTGTAATTACTTGGATATTACACAGGCTTTACAAGAATGCTGCAAAACAACATGACTTGTTGGGTCTGCGTGAAACTTTTTATTTTTTATGAAACTTTTTATGAAACTTAGATTTTATTGCAGCAGGTGACATGATGAAAACACAGTTAATAGCTTCCAAAGTTTACAGGTAGGTCCAGAAAATCTGGCCAACTATTGGACAGTCTTTTTATTTCCCAGCCTATCCGCATAAAAGAGGTAGACGGACAGACAACAAGCAGACAGACAAACAGGTAGACAGGCTTTTCTGGTGGTGTAATAAGCAGGTTGCATACTAAGATGGTGCTGGCAGTTAGTTCCTATTACATTTACTCAACAGCCAGTTCGCTTTTCTTTCTCTGTGTTTTTTGGGCATGATGACAAGTCACGTTGCCAGGCATCTGTCATAGACCCTTCAAGTGTATAGAAGCCCTGTGGCAGTTCACTTTCTGTCCTAACGCCAGAGCTCCCAAATAGAGGAGGACGGCAGTTCACTTTCTGTCCTAACGCCAGAGCTCCCAAATAGAGTTGGACGGCAGTTCACGTTCTGTCCTAACGCCAGAGCTCCCAAATACAGGTGGACGTCAGTTCACGTTCGGTCCTAACACCAGAGCTCCCAAATACAGGTGGACGGCATTTCACGTTCTGTCTCTCCTTTGTCGTTTCTGTTTTTCTTCCACTTTTTCTGTCACCTCACTGACTCGTCTCCATCCAGCTTGGTTTTGTACTACTATTCCCCTGCGAGGGTTACAACACATACCTCAGTAAGCTGTTCGAGGAGCAGGATGTAGGGAAGCTCTCATGATACATGGTGCTTGGTCTTTTTTTTCTGGTAATGAAAACAACAGGTTCAACTGGATTAAGGTAGGCCCTATGTCTGAATGCATACACAAAGACAAATGCCAGCAAGCACACACACACATCACTGGGTTTATTCCATAAAGGTACATTTGTTGAAGTATGATGTCATGGCCTGGCACGCCCACTCCTCTAGATTGATATCCTGCTGATTGGTCGTCTGTTAACAGTGGGCCTTTATTTCACACATACTCATGAAAGGAAATAGGATAGGCTAAACACAAAGTAACTATGTACCTTAGGTTTTTCTTTCCAATCCTACCGTGCCAAACGTTTCGTTTTTATCAACAGGCAAAGCATATCATATAAGCAGTGGGCTTAGTCTAAACCGGCCGTGGCATAAACACACCTTAGAATAGACTTGGTAGCGGTCCCAGTTAAAGAAACCAAACAGATGCTTTGAACATCTGGGTATTTCTTTTTCACACTCATCATCTTGTTTCAGAATGGGTCTTAACTGTTATATTACTTTTTAGTGTTATGATTCTTTGACTCTCCTGTTACTGCTTTACTCACTTTTTTTTTACTTCACCTTCTCTCTTTCTCTATCTCTTTCTATCTCCTTATCCCTCTCTATCTCTTTCAACTTCTATAGTTATTTTAATTGTATGCTCAAAGAATCCTGGTCTGCAGATGTACAATATCGACAGAATCTTGTCAATAGCCATGTCAATAGCATGTCTGGTAGCTTGATAATCAAAATGGATTCAAATAAAATATGCAATATGCAAGGTGTACCACTGTAAATATATTCAAGTATTGTGTAGATTATTAATGCACATTCCAGCTTTTGACAGGACAGACATGTCATTATTTCATTTTTGAAGTAATGCAGCCAACCAAGACTTCTGTCTGTCTCTGCGAGGGAAACTGGGCCCCTCTTTGTAAGATTGCCTGTGTTGTTATGTGGTCGATTTACTATCAAAATACCTGTAGGACTGATAGCATCAATGCTGGTTAGACTGATACTGTATGTTGGCACCAACGTTGGTAAGGGTTGTTGCCAAAATGACTCATGGTCTGACCTCGGTATTGAAGGTTTCTCAGTAAAAATCTTTTGAGGGTTAAGGTTAGGCATTGTTTTGGGCTGGTTAGATTAGGGCCTAAAGTTGTGGGATAAGAAATAAGAGGAATGTCAAAGATCCTTTGAGGCTTAGCTGGGGCGGCATGATCACAGAACGCTTCGTGATCACAGAACATTCCGTGATCACAGAACATTCCGTGATCACAGAACATTCCGTGATCACAGAACGCTACGTGATCACAGAACGCTCCGTGATCACAGAAGGCTCCGTGACCACAGAAGGCTCCGTGACCACAGAAGGCTCCGTGATCACAGAAGGCTCCGTGATCACAGAAGGCTCCGTGATCACAGAAGGCTCCGTGATCACAGAAGGCTCCGTGATCACAGAAGGCTCCGTGATCACAGAAGGCTCCGTAATCACAGAACGCTCCATTGCTGTGTGGTCGGTATTTTAGGCTGTGATTGGGCAGTCTAAATGCATACTAATGCGGGAACACATATTTTAGTCGCATTGATTGGCAAATTTAAACTTTATGAGATGTAATCATTGATACGTATTAACACTGGTCATGGGGTGTGGGCAATACTGAATTATTCTAAAGTAAAAACTCACCTCCATGACGGGAAAACTGGTAGTGCGGCTAAATAAACAAAGTTGTGCTAAAGTAACATGTGGTAGCATGTGGGAGGGGCCACGGTCTGGAAGTATGCCAGTGGGTTGCTCAGGCGCAGGTGTTTTCCTAGTCTAGTTGCAAAAATGGTCTGTGGTTTGGTTTCCTTCAACTAATATTGCAGCAGTGTTCAGTCATTTAAACAGTTTTTTTTATCAGAACCTGTTAGCGGCCATTGTGATTTACATTGAAAAATAAATAAATAACAAAGCAGATTTTGTTTCGGTAACTTTAGGGGTTTAACTGTTGTTTCATTGTACACACCTTACAGGTAAAGAAGATGTCTGTAACGTCCAGGCCTCTATACCAAGCCTACTTGATGCTAGCACTCACCATTTAAGTCTGGCATTTGGATCTGCTGTTTTTTCTCTGAAAAAGCTTTTTTCCTAGTTCAAACATGTCAATGGCCATATGATGCAAATTGTTGAATAGTTTTTTTTGGTGGAGTATGTATTTCTTCACATACTGTTATTTGAAACAAATTCTTTGTTTTATTATTTTTAAGTCTGTTTTGCTTTCATTGAGTTTCCTAGTATTGCTGTCAAGACAAATCCTGCAGTGTTGGGGGAAATTAATAAACTTTAAACTGCAATTGTTCTGGAATGTCACGTATGCTCTTTTTCTCAGGGTACTTGCAACCACATCTAAATCCAGATTTTGCCAGATGTGAAAACTTTGCTGTTTCAATAAATTATGTAATTGAAAATATAGTGAGTCTGTATGTTTCTGTGTCTGTCTTTGTTGGTTTTTGTGTGTGTCACTTAGTCTGTGTGTCTGTGTTAGTTTCTGTGTGTGTGTGTGTTAGTCTCAGTTACACAATCTTCCGAGTTCCCATTAATTTCAGTAGGATGGATCTCATGTAGTGCCTTATTATTTAACTGTTTTAGAACAAATGGTAGCTGCTTAGCTGTTACTTTGTTTTCCTTTTTTCAGCAATCTGTTGTATGCTTTCATTCCTGTTTATTTGTATTGTCTCAGCCCTGGATGTGGGCGGTTCTTAGATAGTTCCTAATTTAGTGGGGAACACACTGATGTTGCTTTTGGCTTGTTAAGTGTTACCATATGGCAAGCATATCTTAATCTGTTTATGAAATAATTATCCAATGTGTTTAGATTTCTGCTGACTCGTGTCTGTAAGAGGTTGGGATTTGAGTCTGGCCATGAATGTGTCTCATTTTTTCTTGAGGGGTCTGCATGTAACAACCTCTAATAAGCATTTTAGTAAATTTGCATTTGATTTGCTATGCAGAACTGCTACACTATATAATATTAAATGCTGAATTACTTTGACTTGTCAGATGTTGTTCTCTGTAGAGTCGTTAACTTGTATGCAAGGACTAGGATTATCCGTTTTCTTATTTGTTAAATGCAAAGTAGCTGTTAAATGAGCTCATCTAATAATAAGGTAACGCAACACATTTGGTGCACTTCCTGCTATAATAAAAGTTAAAGATGTGCTACAATTATTGACACATTACAGCCCTGTTTCCAACAATTCTGGGATGCTGCTAATTGAACCAGAATGCAATGATAGGAAAATAATTTATCCTTATATTTTATAGAAAATATTTCATAGACAACATATCAAATGTTGAAACTGCTGTTGTTGTTGTTTCAAAATGCCTATTTTGAATTTTATGCCAGCAACACGTTTTTAAAAAGTTAGGACAGGGCCATGTTTATCACTGCTGAGAACAATTGCTGAGAGCTGAGAACAATTGCTGAAAGTGCAATTTTTTTTCGATTCATGCTTGATATAGGATTTCAGATGCTCAACAGTTTGGGGTCTTTGTTGTATTTTTCTTTTTATAATGTGCCATATGTTTTTAGTATGTGACCGGTCTTGACTGCAGGCAGGACAATTTTAGCACACACACTCTTTTACTACATAGCCATGCTCTTATAATGCATGCAGAATGTGGTTTGGCGAATGTCTTGCTGAAATCAGCAAGATTGTCTCTGAAAAATCGGTCATGTGGGTGGCAGAATATGTTACTCCAAAACCTTTAAATATTTTTGCATCAATGGTGCAGTAAGGAAGCTAGTGGCATCCCCCTCACTAAGGTGAAGCAACCGACTTACACATACATATTGCAAGCTTTTATTTTGAAATACCCTACTAATCTCTCTCTACAATTAAGGCTCTACTTCACGGTGCAATGGTTGCATTGAGGTGCACACATATTGGGCCAAAGGACCCAAATAGTTTTTTCTTCTCTGGAATTAGATATTGTCAATGTGGGGATTAGTGAAAGGTATTCTGGTCAACTGACTCCTTTTCCATATGATCTCCAAATGTGTCTCTCTTCATCTCTTCATGATTCTCGCCCTCCTACTCCTTGTCTCTCATGACTCCCTGTCTCTCATGACTCCCTGTCTCTCATGACTCCTTGTCTCTCATGACTTCCTCACAAACACTCACGCTCCCTTTCTTTCTTGCTATTCCAAGCCCAAGGTTGAGGAGAAGACCGGCGCCTCAGTTTAGGGGGTTTGAATACTTCAGATCATTTTCCAGCAGAAGTATTTAACTGGTTGCAAATGCATTTTGTTGCTTCCATGTCTCCATGGCCATTGCTGTATCATGCTACTCTGTTTTCATGTGGGTTCTGAGTAGTTTCTCTTGATACTAAGAGTTGTGGGTCAAGTGTATGACGGTCCTTGGTGTTATCCCCTCCCTGCTAATGACCGAGGGTTTGAAATAAGGTCATCCTGGCTCACTGCTGACTCTGCTACACGCCACTAAACAAGCTAATGCTCCCAGCCAATGCAAATAAACAGGACGTCGCTATGTGAACCTAGCCTCAAGATTTTAGCGGTAGTTAGGATAACGTTTGCTTCTGTAGGCTGTCTAGGTCAGCTATGTAATGTAGAAGCCTCAGGATGCTTGCCTTGGCTGCTTTGGCCACAGGCTAGTCATGACCATTAGTTATGTAAACATAGTCCCAGGAAGCTCAGTACACTGTAATATCTTTGGGTCACTGAGTTAATTAAAACATCAAACCGTGAATGGCAGTTTAAAGTAGATATGTCCAGAACGATTGGTCTGGGTGTTCATACACTCATGTTGATGACTACTCCCTCAGATATAGCATGCATGCACACACACACACACACAATTGTTTATCTATAATGCTTGGGACCTGGAAAAAAATTACCAAACCTTAACGTCTACCTAATCTTTATGTATAAACATAATCTTTAATGCACAACCCTGTATCTTAATTCCTAAATGTAACCGCAACACTAACACAAACTCCAAATGGAAGCTTTGCCCTAAACCTAAACCCTTTTTTCTTGTGGGGACCTTCTGGCCACCACATGTACAGTAAAATATATAGTAAATATATAGTAAATATATAGTAAATATATAGTAAATATATAGTAAATATATAGTAAATCCCGGATCACACACACATGCACCGGGTTCCGGGAGAGACTGTACTAGCTGCCCTGGGCTTGTCTGGCCTGCTGCTTGTTTAAGAAGTTGGTTTATGGTCTATCACAGCTGGACCCTCTTCTCATCACATTCCTTCACACTGGGTACACACCTAGTACTTCACCCACACCCGACCCACATGTACGGATGCACACGCTAACTCGCACATAGCGTGTAGGCACACAGTGGAGGTCTTACTATAAGCTGAGTTTTTTTTCTTACGCGCTTACTGCAACTGCACGTAAATCACTGGAAGAGCTTATCTCAACTCAACAGGAAGTGACTTTAATTATGTATCGTTATGGATCTGTGGGCTGGGTTCCTTATGCGATGTTAATGTGCTACTGAGCTCTCCTTCATCCCAAGCATCCACTTCCCATGCATGGGCCCTGCTATGTTTTCTGTCTCAGTGTGGTAAAGCCTGCGACCAGATGGTCAGCTCAGAATGCGTCTGTCTGTTCTGTTTTGTGGGGATGTACTGTGTTGTAGTTGTGAAGACACAACTTGGAATTACTGGATGTACTAATCCCCTACATATGAAGTGGGGATCCAAGCAAGTAACGATGGGAATAACACGTGTGTGTGTTCCAATCTAAACATCTAAGCATACGTGTGTGGCTGTAGCTGTGAGTTGTTTACTATGGCTCTATCTTCTTTGCGTACCAATGACTTCAGTAAAGCTGTATTACTCTGTGTCTTGGCGCTGTACTAATAGGCCTTTGGTTTGGAGAGGCTTCATGGGAATTGCCGGATTTGGAGTGGCACATTACGTGCTGGGCCGCATTAACACAGAAGTCGTTTCCCAAATGGCACCCTATTCCCTATAGATCAAGGTCAAATATTGTGTGCAACGAGGGAGGTAGGAAGCCATTTGGTCCCATGTAATGGTGATCCTCACTGATCATGTCAGACTAGAGCCAGGCTGGCCCATAACTGGAGAGATTTCCAGAAGACCTCAGAGTTATGGCTGACCTCCCCCTTCAGTTCATCCCCTTCTAAATCCCTCCATGTTTCTCAGTCACTCCCTCCCCCCTTGAGTCGCTCTCTCTCTCTCTTTCTCTCTGTCCCTCCTTATTTTCTGCCTCTCCCGGGTTCAATGTTCTTGGGTTCAGCAAGGCTCATTTCAATTTCCTCTCCCCATTCCTCCTGGAGCTCCTCCTAACAAGACGCAGGGGGACTGGTCCTCATCAGGTCAGGAGTGTCGCTGGGTGTTCTAGGTCCTCCTAACATTTCACCAAATCCCAAGAGAATCAAGGGAACATTTGGCCCCCTATCTTCTCCCATCTCAAGGCATATTATTTTCAATAGTGACTATAGGGTTTCACTCTCATTGCATTTTCACTTGGCACCCTATAGTCAGGTGTGAGGAATTGGAAGAAACGTGTGTAGTATTCCCTCCATGGCCCGTATTGTACCATTAGCACGTGTGGGTGTCTGATTTCAATCAGCCCTACTATGGCCTAAGCTGTCTTTACTGTGATCAGATAAAGGCATTAATAATGGAAACACAGTAGAAACTCTGTACACACTCCACATCTGGGAATTAAGCATCATAGGATAAGGTCTACAACTAACTCTGTTCCTGGTCCAATTCCCGTCAGGTATTCAGAACACGCATTCTTCACTATACAGTAATGTCAAGGGCTCTGCAAATCAAACTGACAGTCACCTCCAAAATGATTGCCATCACTTGATAAAATGAAAAGAGGCTGAATAAACAGCGTTGAAGGGCTGTGTTGCTTCCACTTGTAGAATACAAGTTAAGGCATCAAAGCTATAAAATATCAGATGCAATCAA
This sequence comes from Novumbra hubbsi, assembly GCA_016801125.1. Lineage (NCBI taxonomy): Eukaryota > Metazoa > Chordata > Actinopteri > Esociformes > Umbridae > Novumbra > Novumbra hubbsi. The sequence goes on from JACXGK010000346.1 coordinate 60,621, forward strand.
ATAAGTGTTCATCAGATCAAAAGGCATGTTATGTTGTAGGTATTTCACAGTATCTTCATGGCGTCTTTGCACGCTCATTGCATTCGAACCACTACAGTGACAAGAAACCTGTTGATCCTGTCTCTCATACACCTCTGGTTCCCCTTCATCCCCCCTGTGTGTGTGTGTGTGTTAAGCAATCGTGACATCATTAGTGAGTTAGTTGTTTGTGTCTCATGCAGGCAGCACACCATTGGCCCCAGCCTTCAAGGCTCACTGCGCTGAACATGATGTGGAAATGAAGCCGTGCTTCTTATTCTCCTGCCAAGTGTATGACCACGTTAGAGACAAGCGTTTTCTACAGGTCAAAAAACATTTTCTAAATAAATAAAGTATCGTTGCCATATCTGTTTGGTGTAATACCAGCATGTGCAATCACAACCTGCTGCCCTGAGGAAAGCACAGACAGACAGGGAGGGGGAGGAGGGGGAGGCAGGCAGACAGTGGGTGGAGAATGGACAGAGGGACAGAGAGGGACAGAGAGGGACAGAGAGGGAGAGAGAGGGAGAGAGAGGGAGAGAGAGGGAGAGAGAGGGAGAGAGAGGGAGAGAGAGGGAGAGAGAGAGAGGGAGACTGAGGGAGACTGAGGGAAAGAATGCAGTTCCCCACTTAGTTGAGGCTGTGAACAACCTATGCATCACACTATATTGAGACAGACGCTGACCCAGAGACCACAGAGGTGGAGGGATACTGTGTTACACGTGCGCTGAGTGATCTGACTGGTGGAAACGACCGGCTGGTGTGTTCGCTGCACTGTCTGAAATGCTGCTCATAGTTAAGGTCCTAATGTTAACATGCTAATATACAGTGCATCCTGAAAGCTAAACTTTTTCCACATGTTGTTATGTTGCAGCTGTACGTTTTTTTTCCCCCCACAAAAGTCTACACACAATACCCCATAATAATAATGTGAAAACATTTTGGGGGAAATTTTTGTAAATCTATTCTAAATAAAAAACAAAAACAGTATACATGTACATAAGTATTCACAGCCTTTGCCATGACACAACACATTTTGCTCATGCTCAGGTGCATCCTGTTTCTACTGATCATCCTTGAGATGCACATGACAGCCCACCAAAAGGCACCAGACTGACTCTTAGACCATGAGACACTAAATTCTCTGGTCTGATGAAACAAAGATTGAACTTTTTGGCCTGAATGCCAAGTTTCATGTCTGGAGGAAACCAGGCACCGCTCATCACCTGGCCAATACCTTCCATACTGTGAAGCATGGTGGTGGCAGCATCATGCTGTCCGGATGTTTTTCAGCGGCAGGAACTGGAAGAATAGTCAGGATCAACTTTGGGACAACTCTGTAAGTGGCCCAGCCAGAGCCCAGATTGAACCCGATTGAACATCTCAGGAGATATTTGAAAATGGCTGTGCTCCCAATCCAAACTGATGGAGCTGGAGAGGTCCTGCAAAGAAGGATGTGAGATCCTACACAAAAATATGTGTGGCAAGCTTGTAGCATACTCAAAAGGCCATAATTGCTGCCAAAGGTGCTTCAAGAAAGTATTGAGCAAAGGCTGTGAATACTTATGTACATGTTTATACTTTTGTTCTTAATTTTTGCAAATCTATTAAAAACTTTAAACAAACTTTCTTCACTTTGTTATTATGGGGTATTGTGCGTAGAATGTTTTTGATTTTTTTAATCCATTTTGGAATAAGGCTGTAACTTAACTTGGAAAAAGTAAATCGCTAGGAATACTTTCTAGATGCACTGTAAATAAAAAAAGTAGAGAAATTCCTAATGTAGACCGTTGCAATAAATGTTCCTGGATGTATGGAAAAGAGTCGAGAAACTAGATTATTTAGTTGTGTGAACTTGCAGAAATTGAACTCTAAATAGGTAGCGCCACCATTTCAATGAAATGCGCATGTGTGAACATACCTGTCGGAACTGTATCGAATCCTCACGCACATTGCTCTAGAGTCGGGACAGCCTCTAGTCTCCATAGTTTTTTATTCTCTCTCTCGTGATGTAAACCATCGTTGAACATGTCTTTGTATACCCGCTTTTTTAGACCACGTGTTTCCTTATTATTTCACAATCTAAATGAAAAACTTGTCTGTGCAAGCTTATGGGTACATAATGAAGGACGGTTTTAATCTTCTGGTACATAAAGGCATCAACACCTTGATTTGTCCCTGTGTCTTCCCATGCCAATTCCCAGGGTAATGCTGGTAGCATTTCCTCAGCTGACAGAACAGGCATCGTCTGTCTGACATTCCAGGCCCTGAACATGTTCATCAATTATCTCTGACTGTTCTGCGCTGCTTGGTCTTTATGTGGCTTGGGAAGTCACGTCTGTAAGTGGCCCAATTCAGTTTGGCTTTTACTGATATCTAATTGGATTACACTCATGCATTTCATTTTGGTTGACTGTTTCCAAATGTATATTTTATAATGATATTTTGAAAGTAATATTGCGAAGATTATATTTTGATGTTTTGCCACCAATGATTTAAATCTGTTCTGACTAAGTGGTGTAGAGCCCGGCGTGTACTGTGAGGTAAATACCTCACACGCTTCCTCATAGGAGATCAACATCAGAAGACATCAAGACACATGGCCATATTGCCTGGCTGGCCAACATCATTTAGACCACTGGTTTTAAAACCATTCCTCAGGGAGCACACTGAACTAGGACAGCAGATTGACTAACTAGAGCTTGAGTATTAGTAGACAAGTTTACTCAGGTGTGCTTGCTCAGGAGTTGTTCAAATACCTGGACCGGCTGGGGTAACCCCAAGAGGGGTTTGGAAACCACTGATCTAGAACACAACAAGGAACCTTGAATTGAACTGAAATTGAATTGTGACATCGTTTTTGTGAATCAGGTCTTTGTGACCCATGCAGGAATCGCACCGTTGACCCCCCTTATAGGCTGTATGCAGAAGGCTTTGTGTGGTCCCCACAAAGCAAACAGCCCCTATAAGCACACAGAAACTGATAACGAGGTTAAATGACTGGGCCATTGTCTGTTGAGTTGTTGTTGAAGCATACCGATCTGTGTGTGCCTCCTTCTGGACAGATTAAATGAATCCTGCCCCTGTGGAGACAAGGGTGGCTGAAGAATGGGCTGTCTGACTGACACTACAGGTCACAATCAATACATAGGATCAGAGGTTTCAGGTTTTTTCTTTTCTCGTAGAGAGACGGTCTTACTCTTAACATACTTTGTCAGAGGAGTTATTGTTAAGGTTAACTACTAGATTCATATTGGGCTTTCTGAAGGTTTTTCATTGCCCAGGAAAGGTAAAACCCTCTGTCATTTGAATTTACCGCTTACATTTCAGGTGTTTACGGGTAGGGTAACAATGAAGGCATTACAAGACCATTGAGGAGTTCCTTATTGGTATGTGGAACTTGAGAACAGAGACCTTACTTAGTTGCCTAGACACGGGGGTCAAACGCAGAGAGTGGCTGGACATTGGCCCATTTCTTCTTTGAAGAACAATGTTAACTTTGAAGAACGTGGGCTGCTTAAAGATCTTGTTTTGAAGTTTTCTGTATAACCATTAACACACCCTGTGTCCCTTCATTGTGTACTCGTTTATGGCAGAGTCTTTAGGCAAGAGTGTGCCATTTAAGAGGACCAGTACGATATCAGACTAACCTTGGGGGTTTTCGGTTGTGGTTCTGTACTTAGTGAGTGCTGGTGGGCTTTTAAGATGATCCATCATCACCACGGTCCCGCCGGTGGTCTAATATTGCGTTTTATTATTCCTATCCCTTAGCTCCGGTGCACATGTACTGCTGCAGCATTTGGGTTTGAATCCTGCTGCTCTTTCAGAAAGAAAACCTTTTTTCTTTCACCTGCTCTATCAATAGACAGCATAAAAATGCCTACAATGTACAGGACAGTCAAACAAGTCCAATTAGGGTTCTTTCACAGTCACCCGTGAAGAAATACCCGTAAAATCAGATACATTTTAGTTCATGTCAGCCTTTCTGCATTGCGTCGGCTCTGTTGTTTTGCATCAAAGGGTTGGTTTGTCTTGTGTTTGAGTGTTCAGTCAGTGTTTATACTTATTCATACATCTGACTCGGCATGTGTTCTTGAACTCTGCTCAGCTCTTGTGTCCAGCTGTTATTGCCTAGAGAGCAGGTCAGACTGGGCCATTACAGAGGGGAAGGGGGACACATAGTCCCATCTCCATCTGTGTCTCAGACTCACACAGTATCTGTATCTCCTAGAGGCACTGGGACGGTGTTGTACAGAGGGGAAGGGGGGCACATAGTCCCATCTCCATCTGTGTCTCAGACTCACACAGTATCTGTATCTCCTAGAGGCACTGGGACGGTGTTGTACAGAGGGGAAGGGGGGCACATAGTCCCATCTCCATCTGTGTCTCAGACTCACACAGTATCTGTATCTCCTAGAGGCACTGGGACGGTGTAGTACACCACAAAAGGTGTTTCCATTTAGGAGGTCACCCTAATCCCAGAGGGTAATTGATGGAGCATGCTATTGAATAGGTAGATAATTGACTGTCTGGTCTTACTGTGCCCTTGGCTCTGTACCAGCTGATAAGTGTCCTGTAGATGTAGAGGGAGGGCCTAGTCTGCTTTCCTGTAATATGGCTGGGCTGGACGATGGACTTAGCACTTGATCTTTAAGGCTTTTTGCATTGGGACCATGCAATCTACCTAATCTGATATGCTTTTACTGGAGCAGGAATATCGCCTAAATGATTACAAAAGAAGGAGTCACAGACATAAATACTGTATTTAGGGAACAATAGGCTGACGTGACCCGTGTTGTACCGGGTCATAGGGTTGTATAAGGTTCCACAGGGTCATAGGGTTATACCGGGTCATAGGGTTGTGTAAGGTTCCACAGGGTCATAGGGTTATACCGGGTCATAGGGTTGTGTAAGGTTCCACAGGGTCATAGGGTTATACCGGGTCATAGGGTTGTGTAAGGTTCCACAGGGTCATAGGGTTATACCGGGTCATAGGGTTGTATAGGGTTCCACAGGGTCATAGGGCTATACAGAGGCATAGGGTTATACAGGGTCATAGGATTATACAGGGTCATAGGGTTATACAGGGTCATAGGGTTATACCGGGTCATAGGGTTGTATAGGGTTCCACAGGGTCATAGGGCTATACAGAGGCATAGGGTTATACAGGGTCATAGGATTATACAGGGTCATAGAGTTATACAGGGTCATAGGGTTATACCGGGTCATAGGGTTGTATAGGGTTCCACAGGGTCTACAGAGTCATAGGGTTATACCAGGTCATAGGGTTACACACAGTCTAAGGGTTAGGGTCATAAGGATGTATAGAATTCTACAGGGTTTGTGAGTTTTTCAGGGTCATATAGTTCTACAGGGTCTTGGCGCTATACAGTGTCTATTTCTGTGGTCAGAATGATTGCTCCTGAGCCAGGAGACTGAGCCATTCCTGGCTCTAGTTTTTGATCCATTCATGGGTTTTGGGGGATTTTGTTGTAATTGTACCAGTTACGTTTTTTGTTATCTTTTGTACAGCTCTATGAAAATCAACATTAACATAAAATAAGTACACATTTCATCATAGATAATCCCTACGTCAAGCAAAAGTCGTTTTGATTTGGTATCTATTGTAATAAACAAAATGTACATCAATTTCCATCCTTTTCTCGGATGGTGTAAGCCCTATGGTGGGCGTTGTCTAATGTTATTATTACTCCACTTAAAGCTTTCAGGCTAGTTAAGTAGCTGCTCAGCGTTCGTAAAGATGAGCATGAAGACATCTAATCATAGACTCTGTTCTGTAGTGTGGAGACGAACACATGTGCAGGCCTGCTCGTGTGTGTGTGTGTCTGTGAGAGAGAGAGACAAATTAAGGCACATATGGTACTTGACCTTTACTTTATCCCAAAGTTTGAAAACCGACACGCCTCATCAGATTCATGTTCAATCCAAATCATCACCTGCATGTAAAACAAAAAGCATTTCAACATCACCTGATATCAACAGATTTGGCCATTCACATGCCCCCGTCACATAGATTTATAGAACAATAATGAGCAATGAACAGTGGCCCGTGGACTACTTTAAGGTTCGGGAAAGTTTAACAACAAGTTGTGAACATTTACATTAACGTTTAGGCTGAGTATTGTGACTAAACTCGTCATGAGTCAACCAACTGTGTCTTTATTAATGCACAATAAATAAGGATGCAGATGTAGCTTCCCAAAAGTACTAATGTATCGGCTAGTTAGTTAATTGGTTAGTAGTAGATGCAGTGTTATTAATACCCTGCCAAAAGTGGATGATTAAAAGCTCTAGTCTTAAACTATTTTGGTTGATTTCCCTCTTTGCCCTAATGTTTTGCAACTTTAATGATGTACTTATGAAATCCAGCTCGCTCCTTCCTCCTAAAAACCCTCCGCTTTCCCTCTGTCATGCTCCCCACCCTGGCCTGAGGTAAAACCATGTGTTTTCTGCATTTAGGACCCTGGCTACTGGCTGCAGGTTCAGAGGCTGGAGCATGGGGACGGGGGTATACTGGACCTGGACGACAGGTTGTGTGATGTGGCGGATGACAAAGACCGGGTGAGTCCCAATGTGTGGTTCGCTGGATGTGCTCTTCACACCTCCAGGAAGCTGTTTTAGTGTGAAACAACTATTGAGGTGTGCACACAGATTTTCCTCTACGCTTCAGCACGTCTATCATTATTGAACACATTTTTAAGGATATACTTTCCCTGGGAATTGTCACTCTTTAGACAGTTGGAAAAAGAGAGTCAAGGAGGAGAGCATACTGGGATTGAGCCCTGGTTTCTGGTTGGTCTTTAGATGGGGCATGTAACTACAACGTCACTACTACATCACTACTCTGTTGCCCACACAGCCCAGGCACGGGATGTATGTGTACCATGCAGAAATGCATTTGGAACCATGTGCAATACACACATTAGTCACCCAGTGTGTGTAGGTGAATGGCAGATTTCTTCCATTACCATCCCACGTTTTGTACGGATCCCAGGGAAAGTAGTATACTTGTTTTGCTGTAAATCAAGTAACATTTTGATCTGCTGAATCGGCCGGGGATGGGGGTGCTGGCGTAAGTGTGAACACCACAGGGGTTTCCAGTTTAATCACCATTGTCTTAAAACTAACCCAGAACATACTGGAGTTTTGCCTCACCGTAACCATCTTTGTTGGCTAACCTTATCATTCAACTTAATCCTAGCCTTAACCATATTGGAGTATTGCCAAACCTTAACCGTTGTTTTCATTGCAGTGCTTACCTTCAGATTCATCCGAATGTTTGGGGGCAATGTCACCAATATGAATAACTTGGCTCACTTCTCAGATTGCGAAAAATATATTGAAATATATGAAAAGTAAACAATTAACTAAACTTCAGGAAAGTCTTATTTCCCATCATACAAATTTAAACCACCATTTCGTTGTAGTGACAGTGCAACCCGGCATAAATAACTGAAGAAATACAGAGTTGGTTGCAGTTTCTATTTCATCCTTGACAAATATTGTTGCAAAATAATATAGTTGACTGAAATGTACTGACAAAAGATTAAAAAAAATATATAAGAAAGGTATTGTACAGAGCAACACTTACCGCCATATCATGTATGCAGTTATGTTGGAGTTTTATGAAGAGGTTTTCTCAATACCAAACTATTGACAGGCAATTGCCAAAAAGGAAAGGAAGAACATATTTTGTTTTCCGTCAATTTAAAATCTCAAGGACAAGTTTAAACTTTTCTCATGTATCATGCCATAAATCTACCCTAACCTCTCCTATCAACTCAGTTCAGTATTCCAGTCCTGGGTATCATGCTATGCTATTTACATTTCCTGCTCATAATTCTCCCCTGAATTATGAATACTGCCGTATATGTTCTGTAAATATGGAAGCCCAAGCTTGAGTTGCCATTTTAATTGAGTTCCCTTTTAAATGTTTTCTATTTACATTTGGTTTCTTTTGACTTATTTGTTTTTTATTGTTATACATTTCTATCTGCTTTGAGAAATTTGAGTAAATAATACGGTACACCCCCAAAAACTTAAATTGTCCTTTAATACTGAGGTGGAATTGTTCTTCAAAGAATCATTTCAAAATCCTTCCCTCTCAATACTCTATCCAAAAGGTTATTCAAAGGTTCTTTGAGAAGCCATGCATTCTTTTTTTTATAGCCTTTTTGTTTCAAACATTTTAGAACACAATTAAGGGAAGGGAGTTTTTTTCCAAACATATAATGCTTAAAAAACCCCTAAAGGGTCCTCAAAGAACCTTTTCCTTTTGTAGTGCACCCCTACAAAGCCCAACATGTGGTCACAGAAGTGGCTGTACGGTTTATCTACGTACTGTATTCTTCTGCCAAGATACTGATGAATTATGCTCAACACAGCCTGAGCTCCAACTCACAGCCCATCATGGTGAACTACTTCTCACCAGAACCCTGAGCCTTGGCGGAAGGCTTTTATTCAGGAAACCAACTTGGTTGTTGAGCCAGTTAGTCTAGTCTTACCCTGCTCACTGCTGGTTTGGCTACACGACCGGGCGCCAGCTTTTTCCTACTTCTATTCGCACACTGATTTGGTGGGACTTCAGACAAACCAGTTTGGTGGGTTACAGAAACCTGCTGCCTGTTTACTCTAGGAGGATGTGTGAAGAAATGCACGTTTTATGTTACTTTCAATAAGTGTACTGGCATACTGTCTATACATGTTTTTACTTGGTAAATCCACCCGTCACACAATCCAAATAATCAAAACACCCTGTTTGTGGAAACATTGGGTAGCTGTGTCAAATGATAGTACTGTAAGTAATGATTCATATTGACCCTACTCTTCTAAGCCAGTGGCTCCCTTAACCAGCGCAAGCCAGCTGACTCAGCCCGAAATCCTTCAAAATTACAAGCTCTTTCACACCCATCAAAGTAAAATGCACTTTATGTTATCGTTGTCAGTGCCCTGTTTAGTGTTGTTTAAAGCTTCTGTTAGCTAGCAGTGGATGTATCCCTTAGCTAGGACACTGCCCACTCAACTCAGCGAGAGACTGGGGAATCTTGGGATTTGTAGGAATTGACTAAAACGGGCAACTGAGGACATCAGGACAATCAAAGCTCGGTATCTTGGCTGACACGTTGCTTTTGTAATTTGTGGCTAATATCATGTAAACATAACAAGCATTCTGGATATAAAATAACATCAGTGGGTGAGGTTTGAACTGGAAAGTTTCGGCTTGATTTTCCATCGTCGGTGTTACCAACCTCGACTCCTCCAGTTCTCACAGGAAGTGTGAGTGTGGTGGAAGCAGGAAACAAACGCCAGTGGAGCGTGGCTGTGAATAGCTGGCCTTCCCTACATACTGTGGTGTTTACGTGTGCGTGCATTAGTGTGCAGAGAATCAAGTGAATTATAGATGTACCGTCTGGAACATGGCTCTGTTGAGAATTCCGTGCACTGTTTAATGGGAGGCAGGGAGAGATTCAAACATCCATGACAAGGATTTCTCTCCCTGGGTTAAAAGGGAGCAGGATATACCCTGTCAAAGCCTTTACATATAGCCTTAATGCATACAGGCGGTTGATTGGCTACATATGTTATCCAGTCAGGTAGTCCCGTGTAGGCTGGGTCAGGGCTGTAATGGGAGTAGTTAATGACAGGCACACTGGGTGGACTCAGTGTAACAGTTTGTAGATGTCTGTAGACATTTCTGTGTTTATATACACTCAGCATACGGTGTCGATGTTCATAGCCAGGGATATGACCCTCTGCATGGCAATGCTTGGTTCCTGTTGACGCTAAGCAGGGTGGTTCCTGTTGACGCTAAGCAGGGTGGTTCCTGTTGACGCTAAGCAGGGTGGTTCCTGGCTCTTCCCTGTGTGGGCGACCAGATGCTGCTGGGAGGACAGCAGGGGTCACTTATTTTGACTATGGTCCAAAGGCCAAATCCACGTTTGTCCATAGGATTTGCCCTCTTTTCTGACTTCTTTGTCCTAGGTTGTCTGCTTTTAAAAAGAGAAATGGCGACTGGGGTAGTGAGGAGGGAAATGTTCTTGTATGCATGTTCCTTCTCCACACTTATGTCTTCAGTCCAAGGACGTTTACAGTGGTGGATCTCAACATGTATATGTGAAGATAATTATAAGTTCTGCAAGGGAGTTGAGTAGATAATTAGATATGTTGCCCATGTTTTTAATTGTTTTCCCGTTTTCCTCATCTGACAAAACAAAAGCTGAATCAAAAGGGGCTAAATTCTTGCAGTAGGACTCGTAAATATCTTAGATGAACGGTTGTACCGCACTGTACTACCAGATATCAGTATCTGGATCACAGAGGAGGACGGGAGAAGGACTTCTGCATGAAATAGAATAGTCATCGATCTTCTCTGTTTTTATCTGCGTTGTCCATTTCTGCACTGACCACAACTCTTCTCGCCCTGTCTCTGTGTTTTCTCTCTCTCTCGTTCTCTCTCTGGATGGGCTATGAGTTGATGACCTCATTTGTTCCACATTGATGACGTGTCTTCTCGCTCCGTTCTCCACTGTCTAATAGAAGCAGTGTGCCGGCCTGGAGACCAAGGCTCCAACACACCTGCACGGACGTTGTTTAGGGTGCGTCCCCAACCCCTACACAGAGCGCCACTCATGACCAGACCACAAAGGTCTTGAGGGGCTTTAGGAGCACCGTATTGATTGAGGAACCCTTGTAGTTAATTAACCAGGAGCGATGCGTGGTATTGGCTTGGTCTCATGTGAAGCTGCGGTTGTTAGTGGATGTACAGTATGTTTGCGTTCTGGTGTAATCTGTCCTGCCTCTGATGTGTGCCGTTCCTTTCTCTTTCTATCTCGCACTCTATTTCATATTTATGGGCTGCAGTGATGTGGCTTCTGGAATGTTGGTACTGTCTCTGTGTGTGTGTGTGTGTGTGTGTGTGTGTTTATATTTGATTTGACTCAATCAAGTGCTCTTTGTACTCCATCAAGTCTATTTCCCAAACGCACTTTGTAGCAGACAGGCTGTGTCATATTATGAGACAGGAATGTCTCTAACCTTGAGTTAAACAACCAGGAACCTTTTGGACTTTGTCACCATGGGAACCAGGGTGAAGCACTGAGCACTGTGAAGGCAGATAGTTTCAGTGTGCCCGTGTCCCTGGACCCCTATTCCTTTTATTTCAAGGACTTATGGCGACGCCCCCCCTCACCGGGCTTTGGCCAAAAGGAGTGCCCTATGTCGAGAATGGGGTGCCATTTTGGATATAGAACACCGTGAATAGGCTGTGGCACAAAGCTGTGATTTGTAATGCCGTTGCTGCATGTGGAGTCGGGGTGGAACGACAAAGGGGTGTCGGAGCGTTTCTCTGTTGGGTCCACACCCTGCCAGTACATTTGAATAGGAGGAGTGCGATGCCAGGCCTGCGCCCAGAATCTCAGCTGTGATTGACGGCCTGTTATAAATGCACATGCTGGAACACGCCCACCCGCCTGTGGATCGCTGACGTTTGCCACCCGGTCCGGACCAGGTACAGTACAAAGGCCTGGACTTGGGCTTAGGCAGACAGTCCGTTCTGCGTGTTAAGTTTATGGGCCTGTTTCAGTGGGCTAGATGACAGTAGGTTATGGGCACGATGCTCTGCCAATGTTAGCCAGCTGCTTTTCACACACACAGATTCCCCCCTCCTTCCCTCCCTACCTCCCTCCCCCCTCCTTCCCTCCCTCCTTCCCTCCCTCCCCCGCCCCCTCACTCTCACTTCATCATGGTTTACCAACGTCTCGTTCTGGGTAGTCGGATTGCACAATAACACGTTCTGAAGATCGCACATCAGATATTTAATTTTCAATTCCAGTGCCGGATAAAGCTGTCATGGGAAGTGGAGGTGATTCTCGGTCTCAAGCACCAGTAAATCTCCGTTACATCACCTAGATGATTGCTAGACCAAGTAGCCGCGTTGCCGCTGATTGCCAATGGCTCCCTATTACCTGTTATAGTGGATTGCTTTTGACCAGGGTCTGTTGTACTTGAGTCCTAAGTAGAGAGTCGTTTTTCAGTATGTCTTTGTAACATATGTTTCTTAGTGAGTATATGTTCGGAACAGGCTGTGGGGCCCTTACTAAAAAACCCTAGTGTGGATGAAACACAGGAGAATAAAGTGGGTCTGGAGCTGGTGTCTAAGTGTTTCAGGGCTTGCACTAGCCTTGCACTAGCCTTCCACTAGCCTTCCACTAGCCTTGCACTAGCCTTGCACTAGCCTTGCACTAGTGTTCCACACCAAACCACATAGCTACTGAAGATGGCTGTTGGTAGAAAATTCCAGGCTGTTGTCCATCACCACTGTGATGTAAATGCAGCAGTAACATTGATTTTATTTTTAGTTAGTATCCTTTTATTTTCGTATTAACAATAAATATTATTAGCTAATTTCCTTCCTGTCAATAGTGGCACGCCTCTGCCCTCTGCTGGTCATATTTGTAGGTGCTGCTAAATGTGTGTCTAGCAGCTGTTGTTTTTACTCTCAGCGCATGAGAAGATTGCCTTACAATTGCTAACACAAAAGCAACAGATTTTGTTAAACCTTGTCAGTTTGCGTATTAAAGTAATAGTGGATTTCAGTGGGTTTCAGTGGGTTGTCTGGCCATTGGCCTGGAGGCACAAGTAGGACATCAACTCCTAGTGGGAGGAGCAGTGGGTCAGAAAGCACAACAGCTCGGTGCGATGTGCATCAGAGGACATGCACTGACCTCCGACTCCTGCGGGTAGTTGCTGTGATGAAGGCTTGTCGTAATCGTCACTGCGACAAATTGCAAAGAGGAGGATAAAAATGGTTGAAAATGACATGGAGGAGTGTGTGTGTGTGTGTGATATTTCGGGGCATTTCTGGTGGGAGGTGGTCCTCTGAGACTGTCACACAGCGTTACCGGAGTTAAGCGGAAGACCCGGGGGGCTGTGAGGTTTACAGCAGCAGCTGCTTTATCATCAGCATCAACTGGAACATGGGGTTGTATCACTGCAGGTGTTAGGGAGGGAATGGGGCACATTGGGGCACACTGACAAGTATGAAATTGAAGACACACACAGTGTTTACGGGGCTTCGGTGGGGTTTGAAATAACTTGGAGGGGTAAAAGAGTTTTTTCTTTCTGCCTGTCTATCTTAAAAGAGACACAGACAGACACACAGACAGGCACACACAGACAGGCACACACAGACAGACACAGACAGACAGACAGACACAGACAGGCACAGACAGACAGACAGACACAGACAGACACAGACAGACACAGACAGGCACACACAGACAGACACACACAGACAGGCACACACAGACAGGCACACACAGACAGGCACAGACAGACACAGACAGACAGACAGACAGACACAGACAGACAGACAGACACAGACAGACAGACAGACACACACAGACAGACACACACAGACAGGCACACACAGACAGGCACAGACAGACACAGACAGACAGACAGACAGACAGACAGACACAGACAGGCACACACAGACAGACAGACACAGACAGACACAGACAGACACAGACAGACAGACACAGGCACAAACAGACAGGCACAAACAGACACACACAAACCCAGGCCTTCAGGATGACAGGGTCTCTGTAGCTATTTTCAGAATGTAATTACTGCCGATTATGCTGGGTGAGGTGTTCTGTGTGGTGATGTGTTATGGTGCA
>JACXGK010000346.1:74438-97761 GCA_016801125.1 Novumbra hubbsi
TGATCTCATTGCCAACCCGCCCCCCCCCCCCCTTGCCCACGTTGCTACCCTTAGAGTAAAGTAAATGGATTTCTCTGAGACTGCGGAGCTTGCTGCTTGTCTGACCGTATACTGAAGTAGCATTTGCTTACCACTAGGTGGCACCCAAGTCAATTTTTGTCCAGAATGTGGCATACAATGCACCTGTTAGCTCATGTTTGTTAATGATGATGATCGGGCATCCCAGCAGACTGAATGCCGTGGACAAGGCACCTCACCAGAGGATATATCCATGGTAACAGGGAAACGGTGCCAAGGCAGCACCTGTTTTGGGCAAAGATCAAACTGGGAGGTAAACAAGGTGATTTTTAAGTAAGGTTTCCAACAACTGCCTGTTACATTACGGTAGTAGTCTGGATTATCTGACTAAACACTACGGTGCGGTGGACTGGCAAACTGAACGACCGGCAGGGACAGGCCTAGTGGGCAGGGGAAATCACAGACACACAGGGCTGATGGGGCCTCCCTGTTAATATGTGTGTGGAAGAAATGTCCCACTTTGGCATAGGTTAAAAGCTTCCCCTTTTGTCTCAAGCTGTCTCTTCTCTCTCTACGCTTTCTTACTTCTTACTCTTCTCTCTCTAATCTCTATCTTCTCTCTCTCACTTTTTTCTCTAATCTCACTCCTTCCCTCTCTCACTTTTTTCTGCCTCACTTCTCTCTCTAACTTCTCTCTCTCTCCCCCTCCCCGTCTCTCTCTCTAAATGGTACCATTCTTCACATCCATTTAGTCTCTCCAGTCCTTGGATCTTAGTGTTGTCTTTTCTTCATCTCCAATCCCTAACATGGCTCCAGCTGTTCCCATCCAGTGGCTTTGTCAGCCTGTCAACCATCAGATGGAGAAAATAGGAGTCTTAAATGGCATTTCCTTCTTACTTTAGTGCATGGGCCTGGGTTAAAAGTAGTGTGCGTTATCGGGAACAGGGTGCCTTTGGGACAGTCTCAGGGTGTTCTGTCCTCTAGTGGGGTTGGGAGGTTAGGAGAAGTTAACTTCATCTGTCATCTAATCAATGACTCACTGACTTCAATGGCTAATGAGACTGAGGCTCCAGAAATGGTCAATACATGACCTCACCTAACCCCCATCCCTCATTTTCTTCTACCCTCACTGTGTGTGTACAACGGGACGGTGTGTGTGTACACGGCACGGTGTGTGTGTACACGGCACGGTGTGTGTGTCTGTTTACCGCAGCACTCTGAAGCTGACATCATAACTTTCCACAACTCCTCTGACTGTTTCTCCCATCCAGATGTGGTCTTGTTGGGGTGTCTTTAGACCTGGTTGGGCTCTCTGATGCATGGTGGGAGCTGGCTGGCTTTGGTTCTTCCCTTTGTCAGGTCGGTGTGCTGTCAGTCCTCTAACAATACATAACAAGTCCTGACAGATTGCAACGATGGTTAACCATTGCTCCTTAGCAGGATTGGAGAGAGGAAGGAGGAGGAGGAGGATGGTTGAGGGAGAGACGTAGGTTGATTGAGGGAGAGACAGAGGAGGGTTGAGGGAGAGACAGAGGAGGGTTGAGGAAGAGACAGAGGAGGGTTGGGTGAGAGAGGAGGAGATTTAAGTGAGAGAGGAGGAGGTTTGAGGGAGAGACAGAGGAGGGTTGAGGGAGAGACAGAGGAGGGTTGAGGGAGAGACAGAGGAGGGTTGAGGGCGAGACAGAGGGGGTTGGGTGAGAGAGGAGGAGGTTTAAGTGAGAGAGGAGGAGGTTTGAGGGAGAGACAGAGGAGGGTTGAGGGAGAGACAGAGGAGGGTTGAGGGAGAGACAGAGAAGGGTGGAGGGAGAGACAGAGGAGGGTTGAGGGAGAGACAGAGGAGGGTTGAGGGAGAGACAGAGGAGGGTTGGGTGAGAGAGGAGGAGGTTTAAGTGAGAGAGGAGGAGGTTTGAGGGAGAGACAGAGGGGGGTTGAGGGAGAGACAGAGGAGGGTTGAGGGAGAGACAGAGGAGGGTTGGGTGAGAGAGGAGGAGGTTTGAGTGAGAGTAGAGGAGGTTTGAGGGAGAGACGAGGGAGGATTGAGAGAGAGACTGAAGAGGATTGAGGGAGAGAGAGGAGGATTGAGAGAGAATGAGGAGGAGACTCTAATTGAGAGAAGGGAAATAGAGAGAAAATGTAGCGGAGGGGTAGACATCACTCTTCTCAGCTATCAGCCAAAAGCACCTGTTGGTCCCGGGAGAAGATCCACTGGGGTTGACACTCATCCTGAGTCTGAGACGGTAATGAATGGAAGGACCGGGAGAACTGGGTGTCTGGGGGAGTGTGTGTGTTTGGGTATCCAAGATTTGGTCGGTCTCTTGCGTGGGGAAACACACCCCTAGCTTTGTCTGGCTTCTGCTATCTGCAGCTCCAGAGAACTGGGAAGGTCTACCACAGGGCTCAGCTCCTCCCTATTCCCTATATAGTGCCCTTCTTCCAATGACAGACCACAGATTATAAGGGGGACATTTGGGACATAAACTTTGCATCTCTGGAATGCGAAGAGACCAGAATCACTATGAGAACACAGTTTACTGAGATGACAGGAACAGAATCCCTATGAGACAGAACTCAGTTTATTGAGATGACTGGAACAGAATCACAATGAGACAGATTACTGAGAAGACAGGACCAGAATTATTGAGACAGAACACAGTTTACTAAAATGCAAGTATCTCTAATTTGGTTCCATCTTGTGGACGTTAGCTGAATTACAGCAACATTCCATTTACACCAACTCTCCTCTTGTGCCAATTTTACTTTCACTTTTGGTTTTAAAAAAACAGTTTGCTTTGTTCATACAAGTAGAGCTCATCTGCTTTTAGTCATTGGATCTACCAATTTTGTTGATAAACCTACAGATAAAGTGGCCACAGTAACTAGACCACATTTTTTAGGTGTTTTTCTAGTTTCAGAACAGCCCTGCAGAGGGATTGTGTGAGCTCTCTGCTTCGTTTAGTGGATTTTGGTTGTTTTCCAACGTGGTTTCAAATTCAGGTCAAGTCACCAGGCTCCCCTGCTTTACTCCATTGATTTGTTCACAGAGGTGTCTGGGATTTTGCCTAACATGACAGGTTGCTTTGCCATTTCACCAAATCATTTTTGACAACATGCCTGCTTGCCTTGCAGTGCTCAGTGTCTCTTCCAATAGCGCTTACAACCAGACCCGGAATTCGGCACCACCAAAACACGACCACAGCAGCGCCCTGTCGGTCAGACGGGATGTTTGTCTCTGCTGACAGCTGTCATGGCTAGTCTGGCTCCAGTGGTTAAGCATTTTGCCAAATGGCCCAGTGGCTGCCAGCGTGAACTCAATGGGACAGCCCTGCACTGCTGAAAGGCTGATTTAGGTCAGGCACAGTGCAAGGGGACCTAAACCGAGGTGACAGACCGAGGCCCCCTGCTGAGATATGGCTCCCCATCACCCCCCCCATTGCCCCGGGGACTTCAGGACCGGCTAAGATAACAAAGGCCCTGTCTCCCACCATGGGCATATGGGACAGATATGGGACTGACTCTGTTTAGACCCCAGGGTCGTTGTCTTATTCACACAGAGCGCTGCAGAGGCTGGGTTGTCTTCTGGCCTTGGCTCACTGAATTAGTCTTTAAAAGGATTTGATTTCACCCTCTCTCAGCTTGAATATCTGTTACCTACGTACTGTTACCATTGTATTTGTTTCAGGCAAATACAATCAGGTGCATTGATATGCCTTTAACCTCTCCTTCGGAGGGCACCACAGGATTTTGTTATAGTTTAGTTAGTTCAGTCTAATGTGGGATATTCAAAGGCTCTTAACATTCATGCTTCCGGCCGATTTTTGCAACTAGGTGTGTAGAAAACCCCAATGTCAAATGTTAATATTCCACTCTACACGATCCTCGTTTCATTCGTAGCCTACACGTGTATAAATCAGCCGGGACGGAGCAATTCTTGCATGCTGAACAGGCCTACTGTGCTGGCGGTAGGTCTCGAGTGGCCATGTGCTGCGAAGCCCTCCGCCTCTTCCCACTTCAGTGGTTTTCTGAAACCTTCTTTGGGTAATTACTCCTTCCCTCAGCGTCAAAGTCACTCCAAGGTCGCCACTTGAAATTAGCCCCGTGATTGACTGAGGAGCGGAGCCTCATTGATGTGTTGGATCTGATACGACGCGGGGCTCTCTCCGCTACCTGTGCCGGGGGGGTCGACGGCGGGGGGGGGGCTGGCTCTCCGGGAGGCTTTGTGTTACGAAGGACACTGGGCCAGACAGTTGGCTGGCGATGGACGTCCGTTGCCATGGCACCCGTCACAACAAGAAGAGGCTAGAAGAGACTGTGAGCCACGCTGGGCGGGGGGGGGGGGGGGCACGGGGGTGTGGGTCGGTGCCAAGGTGGAGTTGACTCTGGCATCGGCCTGGCGTGTCTTTACAGACTGGGGATCGCAGTCAGTTACACATTGTCCTCCCCCCCTCCCCCCAAGACCTCTCACCCTCCCTTCGCATGTTCCCATTCGCTTCAATTACTTGCAAATGTGTTCCAAACCTTAGTTAGTCAAACTGATTGTGGGTGTAGGGGCTAGCCCCCCCCCCCGCTCTGCACTTTGGAGGGGCGCTGCATCCAAGCCATTTCCATGGTTTTTTTTATTTCAGTTGTCAGGAGTGTCCCTTTGTCTATGGGTTTATTGTGCCTTGCATTTGCATAGGCTAGGAATACTATTGCATTGACTGACATCTAATCAAAGAAATGTCCACGCAGGCACGTCATTCCACCCAGACACCTGTCATTCAACCCAGACACGTCATTCCACACAGACACAACATTCCATCCAGACACAACATTCCACGCAAACACAACATTCCACCCAGACATGACATTCCACACAGAGGTTTATCCTCATATCGGAAGATGCCCGTGGACCTAATACTCTCCACCGAGGCCTTGTGTACTGATGCAAATGTCCAATATGATTGAACTGTAGGACTTGTTAGTGGGTATTCCAGGTTGGGAGGCTCTGTTTCGTTCCAAAAGGCAGACATGCTCATCTGTGCTAGGTGAGTAAGCAGAAGGACTACAGGTCTGGGAGCCAATTTAACCGTGTCCAACCTGAGTACGAAGACGGCACTTTGCACAAGGGGCAGAGACGTGTCCTCCCTTCTAAATCAGGCACACAGACGGACATTACCTGACTGTTCTACGTGCAGACATCCCACTGGCCCCTCCTCGTTAAATGAGACCGCTGTTCTCTTCACTCCTCTTTCCTTGGAACATCTCTCCTTAGTCACTATCTCCTTCTCTTCTTAGTCACTCTTCCTCCACTCCCCTCTCCCTATTAGATTTTTAACACAAGTAACTGGTTTATATGCATACATTTATCTATGTATCTATGTATCTATGTATCTATGTATCTATCTATCTATCTATCTATCTATCTATCTATCTATCTATCTATCTATCTATCAATCAACATTTACAGGCACGGCACAAATGATGAAGCTCCCCTTCAGCTTGTGTGTGTGTGTGTCTGTGTGTGATGTTGTTAAGATATTCCTGGGACTTCCTGCTTGAATGCGTCTTGCCTCCTTAATAACAGATGTGGCATCCACAGCCTAGGGCCTCTGCCTTTGCTCAGTGTGTGTGTGTGAAAGGCAGGGGCCTGCATGTTAATCCCATGTGACCGGGCCCCTCTCTGAAGAGCCGATTAAAAGACAATCATTAGATGTAAGGAGCACAATCCATCAGACCCTGCTCGCGCTCCGTGTGGAGTCTCCACTCCGGAGGATGTTGCTGGCTGGTTGTGTCCTGTGTTGCTCATGGAGGCCATGTGGTGCTGTGTAGGATTGACTCCATCCAATGGATTCCCATTCTATGTTCTTACTATTGCGTGTCAAGAGGCCCAGACCAACACTGTGCCATTCTAACTGGAACATGGAACTGGTGTAATGCTGTGTCTACCATTGAGCTCCAGCATGGCCCCTGCAGTCAACCCCTCAGGGAGACTCGGGCCAAGATGGCACCACTAGGGGCTATTAAGGACTCTGTAGGGAATGTGTGTGTGCGTGTGTGTTTGTCAGTCAGTTCTCTCTTGGAATGACCCAAGCATGAGAAAGAGTCAAACCCCGCTGCAAAGAAAATCTCTATAGATTATGATGCATAATCAATTCCCTTTTCCTGTCTTTGTTCTTCAAGTGACTCATTCCGTATTCACTTGGTGTTCTGACCTTCTGGAGACATGGAGACACCACACTCCCATAAACCTGCCAAGTCTTCTGTGTATTGATCCCATCCTCAAGCACTGAACTATACACACACACACACACACACACACAAGCAAGCGTCAATGTTGGCTATGTAAATGTCATTTTGTTATTCTGGAACGTGGATACAAACCGAAGATTCAATTTCCTCTCAACAAAATGGCCGGTGGCCCAGTCACGATGTGGAGGTCCGGTTCTGATCCACCACGCCATTCCCACTGCCATTTTCACAACAGGCCTCACTCCACGGCGGATGTATAACTCTTGGTAACATGCCCTGCCGATGGGGTTCCGCTTGTTCTTCACGTGTCCCCTCCTGGATTGGAATTGGAGTCTCCCATGTGTCATGTGTGCGTTATCCAGTCTAAACACTATTCTAAACACGTTCTATTCCGTGCTCAGTATTTCCTGTCTGTCATTTGGGAGAATCACTGCCCCCCCCCACGCGTCCAAAGTCAGACGCTGTTAGGGGCGTCAAACCCCCCCCCCCCCATAGAAATCAGACAGTGATAGGCAGTTGGGGAAGGGGTTGGGGGTTCTGTCGGGGCGCTAGGTTGTGTATGAGGTGGGGTGGGAGTATTTTTAACTGGTGATGTTTTTCATCAGACATTGTTGTTTGTGAAGTCTTTGTGCCGAGGGGTTGTGTGTGTGTGTGTGTGCAGCGTCTACCTTGCAGGAGAGGGTGAGAGGAGCTGAGATTGGAGCGAGGTGTTTTTTTGATCTGGCAGAGGGGTGTTATCCAACACCTGACACGCACCCTCGTAGAGACATCTATGGGTTCAAATATGGGTTGCTTTTATTGGTCCCGTTCCACACAGGCGTGCAGTGTAAGTGTGTTGGTGTGAACTGGGTGTGTTTGTTCTTTAGAGTATCTTAACTGTGGGATCACAGACAGACACATTGACATGTCAGGTCGGGGATTCCAACCAGCAAACTTTCAGTTACCGGTCGAATGCTCTACTCTACCTGCCACCACACACACACACACACACACACACACATAGAGGCAAGATCACTAAATGACACTAATAGATTGTTGTAGTCAATATGATGTTTTTATTCAGCAGGCTTGATAACTACTTCTGAAACCAGAGAAACAGGAGAGGGAGAGAGAAGGGGGGAGGGGAGATCAGGGAAGAGAAACAGCAGAAAAAGATGGCCCACATCATACCACAATGCTGCTTATGCTGTTGTCAAGGAGTGTTGCTCGGTATCTAACTGTACCATTATTATTCTTTGTGTATATGTTTGGATCCTCATTAGTTCCTGTCGAAGCAGCATCTGTTCTTCCTGAGAATACAATAGTGACAAATAACCAAACACCACAAATGTGGAACAAAACAGTACATGCATTTCTGGGTTTTACACATGTGCACCAACATGTCCACAAGTGTGTGTCTGAGCGGTGCGCTGTTTGAAAATCGGGACACTTGGTTAACAGTGACGGCTCTCAGCCCTGCCGGTACTTTGGCTAGTCCCCTGGCTACCTCTTAATGGCCCCCATGTCCGTGTGGGTGTGAGGCTTAGGAGCCAGAATCCTTGGTCCTCGGCGAGACTTCCCATGGTGTGCAGAGGGACGGTCTTTGGGGACAGCCAGGCAGGTGTTAGCTGTCTAAGCCCAGTGGTCTCATTAGCAAGCCTGTTGGTACAGGTTTGGCACCTCCTTCACTACCTGATGGCTGTGTGTGTGTGTGTGTGTTCTCTACGTCCGCTAGATGCAGGTCACACCAGCATAATCAGCGTCTCTTATTAGGCAGAGCCACCATATCAAGCCTCTATTAATTCAATTCAATTTTTCCACGGTGTGGCCAAGCCTTCACAGTATTATTAAAACAGCCAGCACTCAATACACCAGGTACATTTACATCCCCTATGGGTGCACACTACTTTTTAGTCCCGTTTGGAAACACTTAATATTGTGTACGCAAAGACCTCACATTGGTATAGCTGGATATGTGTATGTGTAAAATAAAACAGTATTCTTCAGGGAAGGCGTAGGATTCCCAATATAATCCGGTTCTCTAACCATTTGTGTGTTGTCATTGTGTCCTGCACTGTTTAGGGTCTAATTACCCCCATGGTTAAATGGTGGAAATAAACACCTTGTGTGTGTGTGGCATGTTGTTCGGTTGCTGTGACTCTGTACGTCCTTATGGGGGAGCACGACTGAATGAGCTTATTGTTGGAACGGCAGAGTTGGTTCGGGAAGCCTTGACAGTGCAGTAATCCCGCGGTTGCAGTAGTGGATCCCATAGCCCAGTTCCATACAATACGGCTGGAGAGAGAAGAGACACTTTTAAAGATGGATTTTTGTAAGCAGCCCATTAGCACTCACAGTCCAATTGTTTTGGTCATTGATCTTTTGTGTGCCCTCTCAATTCAATTCAATTCAGCTTTATTAGCATGACAGTTACTACAACCATATTGCCAAAGCTAGAGGTACAATAGTAATAATAGTAATGGAAAATAAATACAACCATGTGGCCACTAACAGCAGATAACAACCCAGTAACAGCAGATAACCACGCAGCAACAGCAGATAACCACGCAGCAACAGCAGATAACCACTCAGTAACAGCAGATAACCACACAGTAACATCAGATAACCGCGCAGTAACAGCAGATAACCACACAGTAACAGCAGATAACCGCGCAGTAACAGCAGATAACCGCGCAGCAACAGCAGATAACCGCGCAGCAACAGCAGATAACCACGCAGCAACAGCAGATAACCGCGCAGTAACAGCAGATAACCGCGCAGTAACAGCAGATAACCACACAGTAACAGCAGATAACCACACGGTAACAGCAGATAACCACACATTAACAGCATATACCCACACAGTAACAGCGCCAACAACATAAATAATCAACATAACAACAACCAGACATCAAAGTTAACAATGGTAGCAATGGTTAGAATACACAAACAACAAAAAAAATAGGTCAAAAGTAACAGTCAACGGCAGGTCCCAGGTTGCACCTTTTCCTGTGGCTCTCTTCCAGGTAGAGCCCAGCCAGCGGGGCTCTGCTTCCCTCCCCCAAGACCACCCGCATCTTTTCCTCGTCTGACAGCGGGGTGAATGATGGCAATTGTGTTTGAATTTGTTTTAAAGAAATGCGGCCTAGGTTTGGTGTAATGTTGTGCAGTGTAGTAGAAAGTGCATCTCTGTCTCTAACTCTGTTTCTCTCTCTTCTTTTTCTGTATCTCTCCTGGTCTTGTGTAACCCTATTTATGTGTGCCCCTTGAAAAACCTTTCCTCTCCATCCTTTCTTCCCTACATCCTTTCTTCCCTCCTTCCATTCTCTTGAAGAGCAGAGAGTTTCCCTAACCCTGCGCTCCTCCCACTGTGTAGAGAAGGGCCAGCTGTTTCCAAGCTGCTTCAGAATGGCACAGCGTCGTAGAGGCAACGATGTATTAGCACGCTTTAGACAGCCATCATTTCTGCTCGCCATCACTTTTATGACCATTAGACTCTGACCCATTGTTCTTTTCAGCCATTCAAGCAGATGTTTTCAGGTCTTGCTTTGTTGATTTCTTGCTTCATGGCGTTTCTGTCCATGGCGCTTGCTCACGTTTCATTTCTCTGTTACTGGTTTACGGTAACAGTTGCCAGGGCAGCACACTGCATTCAGATCCACTCCAACCCACCGGGGCCACTGTGTTGTGCACACGTTTAATGTTCAATCATTTGTTTGTGTTTCCGGTTTCAAACTGTGAAAGAGAGATGTACAAAAGGGAGAGGTGCAGAGCAGAGGGTAGTTGGGGAAGAGAGAGGGAAAAGACAAAGGAGAAAAGCGGGGGAGGAGAGGGTGGGTTAGAAAGGGAGAAATAGTCATGATAGGAACACAGTCATGTTTGATATCTGTGTCTTTGTCTCTCTCTGGCACTGAGGCTTGATATGAATTTGAAGTTCTCCCCCCCCGAGCAGGTGATGCTGCCCGCGGCCCCCCACCCTGTCTGACAGGTGGTCTCCACTGGTGTCTGTTTGTGTGTGTGTGTGTGTTTGAGAATGTGTGTGTGTGTGTGTGTCTGCCGTGGCTCCCGTCCGTCTGCTAGGACGGCCTCTCCCAGTCTTATTGAACACTTCTGAAGTTCCCCACGTTAACTCCCTGGAAGGGCGTGCCGCGGCGGCTGTGTTAGCTGCTAGCGCCCAGCGGGAAGCCGAGCGTGGCTGGTTACATTTCTATTTACTGCTGACGGGGCGCAGCCAGGCAGAACGCGGCTCGGAAGTATTGAAGTATGCAGAATGAGTGCTTCTCTTCCTGTCTATTGTGTGGCCTGTGTATTTGTGTTAGCCCAGTATCTCTGTGTGTGTGTGTGTGTGTGTTTGTATTTGCCAGTACCTTGAACAGCAGGGAGGTGAAGACCGAGCCATCAGCAGAAATAACTGCTTTGACCTCTCGTGACCTCCGTGATGAGAACGAAGGCTGTGCAGCCGTCGTGCGTTGGACGGGAGCCACGCTGAGTCAATTTGGCGGCGTGCGTGTCTGTGTGTTGGCGTGTTTGTGTACACGCGCGTGGTTGATTGCGAGCGTGTGCCTGTGTTGTTTCTAACCTGTTTACAGACAAAGGGCTGTAATGGAGCTCTTAGGGAAATACGTGTTGTTTTCCAGACCGTCACATGTCCCTCCGCTGAATGCTGTCATTATACACGGGTAATTGCACGGGTCGCCTTGCGACACAAACACACGCTCCGTCGCACGCTCACAAAACCGAACCGAATCCCCTGGGGCGAATCTGCTCCCCGAGATAAGTGTCTTAGGTGGTTTTATCTTGTCTGATGACACCTGTGGTGGAGGTGTGATCCACGGGGGGGCTGGCGGTGTTGCCCACTGGGACGTTTAACCGTTAGCGTGCGTGTGAGTGTGTGTGCGTGCGTGTGTGTGTGTTTGTGTGTGCACCGTTTGAGTAAATCAACAGTGCTGTGATGCGAAGCGCTATTTGTGTTCATTTCGAAATATAACGAGTCAAATGTATGTATTGGCGTCAGATTGAGCGAGTCGGTTTACTCTTCCGTATTGTCTGAAAATGAGCTCCACTGTTCCCTTGAAACAATGACGGAGTGGCGATCCTGCAGCGGTGATACTGTAGTGCTACAGCAGGGGGCACTGTGGCGTCACTCTACATGGTGGGGTTCTGGCAGAGCGGCAACGAAGAAAGTAACATTAAACCAAACACACTGATTAAACCCACAATTGGCCTCCACTGCCTGAGTTGTCACACACACACATACATGGTGGTACTCTGCGATCTCTGTCAACTAGTTATTGATAATGGGATTAGAGTAGGCGGTATGTATCTACTGTAAAGTGTCACTGATAGGGGACCTTCGAGACAGCAACAGGAGCCCTTCCTCCTCACGGTAGGGCCCGGAGCCATGAGGACCACTTTGGACTACTGCCAGTCTGTCTTCACCTTAACTACGTTTCCTAGAGGGAAGGAGAGATGGAAGGAGAAAGGGAAGGAGAGGGAGACCCATGTGTTACTCCTCCTATGTGGGTTGTCATCACCATCTGTTTATATGGAAGACTTTGTCTGTCTTCTCCTGGTGTGTGTTATTGTGTATTTTACTCAGTGTGTGTTATTGTGTATTTTACTCTGGGTGTGTGTTATTGTGTATTTTACTCTGGGTGTGTGTTATTGTGTATTTACTCAGGGTGTATGTTAGTGTTTATTTACTCAGGGTGTGTGTTAGTGTGTATTTTATTTAGGGTGTGTATTTGTATGTATTTTACTCAGGGTGTGTGTTAGTGTGATTTTATTCAGGGTGTGTTTTAGTATGTATTTTACTCAGGGTGTGTGTTTTTGTGTATTTGCTCAGGATGTGTGTACTTTACTCTGTGTGTGTGTTAGTGTGTATACTTTACTCAGACGTTGTGTGTTTGTTTGTGTTTTTCACTCAGGGCTTGTGTCTTAGTGTGTGTAATTTACTAAGGGTGTGTGTTAGTGTGTATACTTCCTCAGGGTGTGTGTTAGTGTGTATACTTTCTCAGGGTGTATGTATTAGCGTATGCATTACCCCAAAGAGTTCTCTGCTCCTAAACATCTTACACAATGTAGTAATTCAGCACTCTCTACTGTAACTGATTGGACTCTATATTGTGTGTGTGTTGGGTACATGATGTTACTGCCCTGTTATTGCTTTTCCAGAGTTATTTCTGCTGGAATCTATCCACCACCCTTGAGCAGTTCCAGCCTCACTGACCAGCCAGGTCCCTACAGAGCTCTTGTGGACAGGACACTTGTTGCTTTATGAAGTCTCTGAAGAGGACACGGATGAAACAAATCACTTTTATCAGACAGGGAGACACGCTGCAGATGTTTAAGACGTTAGACTTCCCACTCATCCCGAGCACAGTTTCCTATTCTGAAGAATGTTTCCACTTTCAGTGCACCTAACAAATCTCTTACTTTCACTTTGTGATAATCTCAGCCTTGTCTTCTTGGCGATTGCACTTCTAAATCATCAGCCGGTGGCGTGCAGCTCAACATCATAATCCCTCTGGCCGATCGGTGGTTAAATTGAGGGTTTACCAGTCTTTAACACCTCTCCCCATCTCCAGCTGCCAGCTGAGTTTAAACCTGCATTGTGTTTGGTACTTGACGATTAAGCCGAAAAGTTTGGCGGCGCGTATGGGATGGTGAGGGACGAGGGATTCGACGCGATAGCAGAACGGAGGAACGTGCGCATGAAAGTGCGGATGGAGGAGAGGGTGGATTGCGTGGAGTTTTGTTAATCTAAAAGTCTACTAAGCGCCAGCTCAAATGCCTGGATCACATGTCAAAGATGAGTGGAGCGTTCCAACTGCCACGGTTGAGGCAGGGCGTTTTTCTGAAGAGATTTCCCATAACCTTCACAGACACAGTGGATTGAACTTCCAGAGTGTCAGTCACAGGGGCACGTTAAGAAAGTGTTAAACCCCGTGACTGCTCCGACATTAAGATGCAGGTCTCTGTCAAAAACACTTTTTGAAAGTTTCCGTCATGCTAAACCTGCACATGGTGATCTAGCCAGCTTCATAGCAGATGAAATCTGCAAATGGAGGTGGCTAAAGCTTAAAAAAGGAAAAAGTGCCAGTCAGATATTTATATTTGCTCTTCCTTTTTGTCGACTTAATGTAAAGATGTCTTCGTAATCCCAAGTGAAGGGTGTGACATAGACTCATGCTGAACTTGTAATAGT
Organism: Novumbra hubbsi; assembly: GCA_016801125.1. Taxonomy (NCBI): domain Eukaryota; kingdom Metazoa; phylum Chordata; class Actinopteri; order Esociformes; family Umbridae; genus Novumbra; species Novumbra hubbsi. The sequence goes on from JACXGK010000346.1 coordinate 87,871, forward strand.
GATTCTGTACAGTAAACGCAGATGAGAGCAATCTCTCTCTTTTACAGATCTCTTTTTTATCTTCCTCTTTTACTTGCTCTCCCTCCCTCCCTCCTCTCTCCCTATTTGTCTGGATTTTTACCTCTGTCGTTTTTCGCTCCCTTCTTTCTCTCTCTTAAACACTCAGAAATTCCGGTACCCCCAATATTCTATGGCTTGGCGGGGGATGCAACGTCTCTGATGTAATGTTGACCCCTGACCTTTGATATGTTGTCATCCTGGTCCCTCGGTCTCCAGCGTAATGTTGACCCCTGACCTTTTCAATAACAGTATCCCACTCCCTCCAGCAGTATTTGCCGGCTGCCCCCTTAGTGCCGGTACTGTAACCTCGCGGCTTTAGGGCCACCATACGTCACATGATCCCATTGCCACAGCAGAGTGCGAAAGTATTCTTACGGCCCCTCCCGATCACTCAGCCGCTGTACCATCAAAGTGTCTCTCCGCCTGGTATTTATTGCTGTTCCCACTGTGATGATGCTAGCCGGCTAGCTGGAGTAGCCCCTGATAGGTCTGGAGATTTACTGACCTGCCTGCCAGCTTTGCTTCGTGCGGTGATTCCGTGTCCCATGCGGTGGCATCCAAGCCTCCTGTGGATCCCTCAACCCCTGTCCTGTAGACCAATGAATGGATTGGCTTTTAAACGGGTTCTCTCTCGTGTAACAGTGATGGTCCAAATCCAAATCAACAGAGGAGGAAGCAGGTGTCTTCTACTCAGAGGGGCTGATTTGTTGGCTTTCCAAATGGCACCCTATTCCCTAGGTTTATGTGGCACCGGGGCCCATGGTGAAGGGTGGGTACTGTTTGGGGTTCAGCCTGGCTTCCAGAATGGAGGTTTATGCTGCTTTAGTGAGAGGATATTTTACAGACCATTGCTCATGGTGGAGTATCTCTTTATGATCTGCTTCTAAGTGCCTTTACTGAGCACCAATACTCCTGCATGCGTTTTGTGTGTGCGTGTTTTGTGTATGCATATGTGTGCGTGTGCAGGAGCCAAACATTGGTGTAACATCAGCCTTTTTCTCTCTTTGCTTTGATGACATCCTGAATCCATTCTTGTCACCATAGGTGATGGGAAATGTCACTGTTCTCTCTCTCTCTGATACTGTCTCTCTCTCTTTGTCTGTCAGTATCTCTCTCTCTGTCACTGTCTCCCTGTCACTGTCTCTCTGTCACAGTGTCTCTCTGTGTCTGTCACAGTGTCTCTCTCTGTGTCTGTCCCTGTCTCTCTCTGTTCCTGTCTCTCTCTGTGTCTGTCCCTCTCTCTCTCTGTTCCTGTCTCTCTCTGTGTCTGTCACAGTCTCTCTCTTTCTGTCACTGTCTCTCTCTGTGTCTGTCACAGTCTCTCTCTTTCTGTCACTGTCTCTCTCTTTCTGTCACAGTCTATTTCTTTCTGTCACAGTCTCTCTGTGTCTGTCACAGTCTCTCTCTGTGTCTGTCACAGTCTCTCTCTGTGTCTGTCCTGTCTCTCTCTGTTCCTGTCTCTCTCTGTGTCTGTCACAGTCTCTCTCTTTCTGTCCAGTCTCTCTGTGTCTGTCACAGTCTCTCTCTTTCTGTCGCAGTCTCTCTGTGTCTGTCCCTGTCTCTCTGTGTCTGTCACAGTCTCTCTCTTTCTGTCACAGTCTCTCTGTGTCTGTCCCTGTCTCTCTGTGTCTGTCACAGTCTCTCTCTGTGTCTGTCACAGTCTCTCTCTCTGTGTGTCTGTCCCCATCTCTCTCTCTGCCCCTAAGTCCATCTGTTGGCCTCCCTGTCACATGTATGGGTAGTTTGTTGTATTGGGTGTGACAATGCTAAGAGTCCAGTCGTTACGCTAATGGTCAAGGAGTTTGCAGCAGTTCTGAATGGGGGGATACTTTACACCTAATGTCTCTGCCTGCACCATGATAAGAAACTCATTACACATATAATGTGCATAAATGGACTCAGTCTTCCAAATCCTACAGTGTTATCTGGATGAGTAACTTCCTGTGTGTGTGTGTGTGTTGGGTGCGTGAGTGTGTGTGAGATGGCATGCGCGTGCGTTTCCTAGGTTCCCCAGCCAGGCTGCAGTGAGAACACAGATAGAAAGCTGTGATACCCTCTATCAGATGAAACTAGGGTGGAAGAGGTACTGACAGAGATAGACGGTCTGTGCTGCTGCGGTCCTTTTCCCCCATCGCCATGTTAAACCAATGAACAGTAATTACCATGCCCCCCCCAGGCAGAGGGGGCCCCCCACTTACGCGTGGTCTACCATTCCTCTATCTGCACCCCGAGCACATAGAGCCATCTAATACGAGTCACTTTGGGACCCCGGGAGGGAATGTGTTCTTCCTACTTCCTAGGGCGGCCTGTCATTTATCCGGGGTGGATATGAGATGGGGGGTTATTTGGCTTGGGTGCAGTTAGGCCTACAGGGGAGGGTTGGGCGGGGGTCAGACCTCCTCGTTCTCCTCCTCCGACTGTCTCCCACTTGTGCCCTAATGGAGGCGTTTTCTCTCAGCTCCTCAGGCACTTGATTTTCTAGGTCACTGACACAGGGACCCACTGAGAGGGTAAGATGGGTGACATCTATTGAGATCTGTCGTCCTGGTTCCCCATTCATGTGCTGGGGACCAAAATAGCTGCCTTTTGTATTCAACTTTTGGTTGAGAAGATGCCATCCTATGTGAGATATAACCGTCCTACGTAAAAACGCGCGTGTGCTTGGGTAAATATTTAAATGATCTATCACGTGTGACTACGAGACAATCAACTGTGTACAGCTTGTACATTATCTAAACAAAGACATGCCATCCATCATGCTTTGCCACGCGTCTAACCTGTAATCAGTGGATATGCTGATGCCTCAAGTTTACATGAATACCAATGAGTCCTCCTCCTCCCCTTTACACACACACACACACACACACAGTAGCTCATTATGAGACGGTGGTAAGACCCCCCCAGACGCTGTCTCTAACGCCTTTCATTAGTCTAGCTGTATTGAAAGGTGCATGTGCGCGCGTTTTGTCCACGTGTGTGTGTCTGTGTGTGTCTGTGTGTTTATTAGTATAGCTAGCGGAGGGTTTTTAATATGCTCGTATATGCACTGTATGCCCGTATATGCACTGTATGCCCGTATATGCCCTGTGTGCCCGTATATGCCCTGTGTGCCCGTATATGCCCCTGTGTGCCCGTATATGCCCCTGTGTGCCCGAATATGCACTGTCTGCCCATATATGCACTGTCTGCCCGTATATGCACTGTCTGCCCGTATATGCCCTGTGTGCCCGTATATGCCCTGTGTGCCCGTATATGCCCTGTGTGCCCGTATATGCCCTGTGTGCCCGTATATGCCCTGTGCCTCCCTTACCCTCCAGGACCCATGACCTCATCACTACGAGACGGCCCGGAGGGGCACCGCTCACTGAATAATTGAGCAGCTTTTATTTTGGAGTTGATTTTGTTGAGCTAGTCTTCCTTTCCCACTTGCCCCTTCTCCCTCTCTTCTTGTTTCTCTCTCTCACACAGACACACACACACTCTCTCTCTCCCACTCCCAGTGTTGATGCCTCCTGTGAATGTTGTCTTTAATAATAGATGTGTAGGCAGTAGGGACTGGGCTCCAGCTCCCCCCAACAGAGGGAGTGAAATGGGGGAAAGACAGAGCATCAAATGAAACCTGATCCTACTGTATGTGCAACAAAAGTGTGTGTGTGTGTGTGCGCGTGCGCTGTGAGAGTCTGTCTGCCTCTCTGTGTCCCAGTGCACTGGGCAGGGTTTCAGAAAACAACCTGTACTGTGATGCTCAGCTCCTCTTACCTCTCTATCACACACACACACACACAGAGCTTTCCTTTCACCTGTCTGAAGATGAGTGTGACAGACCTCAACACACTCCATGACAGACACACTCGCCACGCCGTGTTGCAAATGTCCGCTCCTGTAGGCCCTGCGAGTGTCATCTGGTCGTTGCCCAGCCTGTGTGTGTGTTTGGTTTAGTGTCTCAGTGCAGGTTTAAGTGTGTCTATGAAATCCACATAAAGTACACACGCTCCGATGACTCCTTAAGCCGGAGCTATTGCAGGAATCACAGCCAGGTCAGCCAATCATGGCCCTCTGAGGACTCACCGGGAGGCCAGCCAGCCAATCGTGGCCCTCACCGGATTCACAGGCAGGCCGGCCAGCCAATCATCGCAGTGCCTCACAGGATGTCTTCGGATGGGATGTTTACCATCACCTCTGGCGAACCCTCGCCCCTCCCCCGCTCCCACGTACCTTCAGGGTGAAGGCAGGGACACGCTGGACATTTTGAGGGAGGAAATTGAATCAGAAATTAGCCGGTCCCTCCTCCTCTGTAATTGACAGTCCTTTTTAATATCTCTGGGTTTAGTGGAAGAGGGGAGGCAGACAGAGGAAGACAAGATCATGTTACCTCTCTTCTCCTGCTGTTATCAGTGCCTGCTGCTCCTCATAATGATATCGGTCTGAACTGGGAGAAAGGAAGATGTAGAGAGAGGAGGCAGAGAACAGGATAGGAGCTTAGAGGACAGAGGAGACGCGGTGAGGAGAAGACGCCTCCACTGATTCCAACTGCGATGCAGTCAGCCATGAGAGGGAAGGACCAGAGCGGAAGAGGGAAGACGGACCTGGGGATGGGGCCTCCTGACCTTCCCTGGTCCCATGATGCACCGTGCCACACTTCCTGTGGGCAGAGGGGGCGTGGCCGGGCTGGTACTGGGTAGTATTGATTCAGTCATTTCCCTTCATCCGCACTGAGGAGGGTTGTGTGAGTCACGGGGCTCTGGAGTGATCAGCTGATGGGGCTTTATCAATATGAGTCATCTTGTCCTGACCATGGCCCTTCATTCACTCAATACACGAATTACGAATTACAGGCTAGTTGATGGACACTGGACTGGTTACTTTACATCATATGATGGACACTGGATTGATTATTACAGGATAGATTATGGACAATGGACTGGTTATTACAGTTTAGTTGATGGGCACTGGACTGGTTATTACAGGTTAGTTGATGGACACTGGACTGGTTATTACAGGATAGATTATGGACACTGGACTTGTAATTACAGGTTAGTTGATGGACACTGGACTGGTTATTACAGGTTAGTTGATGGACACGGTACTGGGTATTAAAGGTTAGTTGATGAACACTGGACTGGTTATTAGAGCTTAGATTCTTTATTTTATATCTATTTTCAATAACGATATTTCACCAACATGTCAACATTACGATTTAGGGCTGGTTTTGTGGATACCGATTATGCCTAGTGTAGGACAAACCTGTAACCTGAGCAGGAGAGAAGAGGAAAGGCATTTTATATTGAATGTAAATGGTGGATATATGTGGTTTGAGTCTAAACCCATAGTGTGTTGCAAAGCATTAACAAGCCATCTGTATACTTCGCACACACCGCATGCATTATATTCTGCATATATATCCGTTGTATAGTTGGAAGCCCCTGTGTGAATTGAACCCACAATCCTTAGTGTTGACATCAGTGCTCTACCGACTGAACCCTATAACACATCACAGGTCCTTTCTATCTCTCTGTCTCTGTCTCATTGACTTTGCTGGGCCTGGCTGGGTTGATGGATTGAGAGAGACTCCGTGATCTTCCCACGTTCTACCATTGCTGGCTGGCTGAGAGATTCCATTGATTCTCCCCGGCTATCTCTTATGTGACAATGGCTCTTTTCAACACTCGTAATCGCCAAGCCTGGACTAATTGAATTCATTAAGCGGCTCTCCGCAGTTGGTCTTTGTTGCCTCAGCTAGCCAATAGAGAATTAGAGCTCCAAATACAGAGTTAGAGCTCAAATAGAGATTTAGAGCTCCAATTGAGAGCCAAATGTCACGTTAGTGTTTATGACATTGTACCATAGTTTGTGTGTGTTTTTGTGTAATGACATTATACCGCAGTACGTGCGCATTTGTGTGTGTGTGTGTGTGTGTGTGTGTAATGGTGTGTGCCTGTCTTTAAGGCTTGACCATCCGTGTTGCGTTTCCTCCCTGGTATATGTCGGTGTGTGTGTCTGTCTTTGTGTGTGTATATGATTTACAGTGGGAGCTATTCTGTGCTAATAGGACCAGAGGAAAAGGCTCAGATATTATCATTGTCTGACTGCTTTATTGGTGGATGATGACAATTAAATGAACAGCGTACTTAAGCTTTATTGTTTGCAGGCATTCATCAGCCTTCAGACAGCCTATAGAAAAAAGACCCTTGAGTAGAAATCTTTTGTTCCAATGAAAATACTGTCATATATCAGCTTGGTAATTTCTCCCCACAGCCCACTACAGGAAATATAACGACCCGGGACACTGGATACGGTGAGATCTGCAGTTCTGGCAGCGGACTCGTTATTATCTTAGTGACTAATAACTGTTTTTAAAATATGCTTTTCTTGCAGTCTCGTTATTTAGACTGGTGAGTTAATGAATTATAACAGGGTGCAAAATGAAAGAAAAACAGTGATATAGTTGTTTTAATACTTTGTTTCAGATCTTCTTTTTTAGGCACTCACGTCTAATGTGTGTTGATTTGTACATATGTATATGCTGTTAGTTATATTATAGTGCATGTCTAACATGTTGTTGTATTAGCAAGATCTTCAATAGCATCGCATATGTTTGTGCAACTTTTTGACTGGCACTGTGTGTGTTATACACATGTAATAGAGCATAACGATGCCATCATTACAGTACCGTGCGCTCGTTCCGCACCCACAAATCTCCAATGAAATGGGACTCCCGTGATGATGTTCTGCTGGGGTCCTCACCAGGCATGGCTTGGTCTGGATGTCACCTGGGTGTCGAGTCCAGCCGCTAGGAGATACAACCAGAGCATAGTTGATGGACGTTTTGCTAGTGATCGAGTTACAGTTCAGTAAAAATAAAATCCTTCATTTTGGCCTCCGGTATCCTCTCCCAAACCCATGTATCAGAGGTAGCCTGCTGACAGACTGTGTGTGTGTGTGTGTGTGTGTGTGTGTGTGTGTGTGTGTGTGTGTGTGTGTGTGTGTGATTTAATTTCGATTGCGCACATGCGTGTTTGAGCGCATTACAAAGAGGCGGCTATTGACACATTCTTATATGCTGTATTCCCTTTCATTCCTTTCAGCGAGACACGTTTTCAGAGTGGGACGGCAGGAAGTGATTTAAGGGGTCAAAGGTTTTAGGGTCATGGTAATGGCATTAAAGCACAGGGGTGTGTGTGAGGTAAAGGGACTTCTCATCTTTCCAGGGTCTGTGTGTGTCTGACGTCCGCCCTGTGCTATGCGCCTCTGAGTGGCCACAGAGGAACCAAATGCTTGTACCACTTAGGAGGAGGAGAAGGAGGAAGAGAGTGAGGGAGAGTGGGAGGTGTGGTGGACATACCAGCCCCTTGTCAGGCTCAATTAGCAGTAAATATGGGATGTGGGGTATTTGAAACATAGCCCACCTCTTAGCCTGTCTGTGGAGAATATGAGCAGGAAGCTACATGCACGCTAATCATGTTTTTACAGGTTAGTTTAGGTCCTGTAACCGAATCACTGTGTCCCAATGATCTCTCCTTCCTCCGGACATTTGCACTTGTTCACTACTGAAAAAAAACATTGGATCATTGAACATGTACTGCTGTACTGTGGTATTTTGCTTAGTGGAACCATATCTTTTATTCTAGGAATGTTAACGGTTGTCTTCTAAAATCACTTAAGAGCTGGCCTAGTGCTAGACAGGGCAAACTTTTCGAACATCGGTTTTGAAAAGCTTCAACGCTTATAACTTTTACACAATATATTTATTGATGTTAGGTGTGTGCTGTGGGAACGAACAAAGTATAACCACTTGGCTTGCACCTCAGAGAGTGACCTCCTTCCACCTCCTCCCGCTTCCTCATCAAGCCAGCGTATTAGCTCTCAGGTCGCCCATACAATGGAGCACTGGACTGGCCCGTCTGTGGGTCAACCGGTGGTGCCGGACCGTTTCCGAACCGCCCTTGGGGATGTGTTCCGCCCAGCGCTCTTTAATCCAGTCAGAACCCATTTGGCAGACTCTCAATTTCTGTCTCTCGTTCCCTCCACCCTCGTGTATTCATACATCTCCTCCCTCTTTCTCTTTCTCTCCCCCTCTCCCCCATCTCTCTCCCTTTCTTCCCCATCGCTCTCCCTCTGCAGGGCTATAATGATGTGTTAAATACCCGTGTCAGCACTTTGCATTTTGCAGCTGTTATCTCTTAATGGGCCGTTCGGCTTGGCGCCTCAAAGTGTTCTACGTTCTGTCGAAGCAGCACAGAGAACCACGATAAGAGACACTTGTATCGGGTGCTCTGTGTCACCCCATACCATAGATACAACGCTGATGTAATCGCCATAGCAACTGTTTCCCCTCAGCTCTCCTAAGGGTATTTACAGAAGTCTATGGTACTGTGCGTTACCTGTTGTGTTTGTGGAGTCCCGTCTCTTGATCCGTCTCTCATCGTCAGAATGTGTTTAGTTTAGATTGGACACGCCGTTGCTCTGCATGTCGCCATAGGGTTTGAGGGGGGATTTTCAGTGACAGCTATTGGTCAGCTAAAGAACTGTGAGCACTGTAATAGCATTTTGAATAACTATTACCAATGCAGTTCAGATCCAGACTGGGTTTGATCCAAACCTTGTTGCTTTTGTTAGCCAGTCAAGACACTTTATGCCTGTAATGCAGTCAGTCTATTTCAGATCATGGGAGACTGTATTGTCTTATGTAGTCTTAGCAGCAATTTATATAACAACTATCTATGTGGTATTACAAAACCCAAATGAACAAGTACTTTTTGTATAACTACGTGTCATAGGGTAGTAGAAAACTAGACAACAGCTAGCTATCTTTGTATTTTAGCTTACGTTATATAGCATGTGGTTCAGAACGCCCAATTTTGTAGCCTCTTGCTGATGCCTTAACTATCCTCTACTTTTCCCAGGCTCGTGGTGCCAGACAGAGAAATACAGGTTTCTTAATACTGTAGCTAGCTAAGTAGCTAGTTTGCTACCTATTTAGAGCTTATCTCTAAGAGACACAGCTATGGACCATGGGCTTTAGCCCAATCACTTTGAGACTCGCAAAGCAAAAAGACTGCACCACAATAAATAAGAGAAAATAATTGTGATTTAAACTCGATGAGCGTGAGTATGCTGAAAAAAAACCAAACCATTGTTTTAAGGTACTCCATTCTCCATGACATCTAACCCCAATATCTTTTATATTAGAATTAGCAATTGTCTGTGTATGAAAGCTGAAAAATCTGCAAAGTGCACCTCTAAGTTGTAGCTTACCTGGTACTTTTTGGTTGTTTTAGCATATCTTCTCAGTTCACTTTTTATTGCATCCGTTTATTTTCATCCACCTTTAATCTTATGTCATCTGACGTGGGGACAATGTGGCTAGAATAATGCAATGGGGCTGTGAAGACTTGTGAATGGCCGACGGCCACAAGCCACATTGTGTCATACACTTCTCTACTGCCACAGTACAGTGGGGTTTGCGTCTGGACTGGACTGCTTTTGTTTTGTAAACGTTTATGACAGTTATTTTATTATCCATAACCATTGGTTACACTCTTGTAAAGTAATTGGGCTATAATTTATCATCACTCCCAACCCCCCCGCCTCCCCCATCAATTTCCTGACAGCGGATTAATAGCCCCTGCCCCACAGAGCATCTCATCTCCATGAGCCCCCGAGAATAGATTTGACCAATATGCGTGTCCCCGTCCGTAACAAACGATCCCGCCTGGAGAGGAGGCCATCTAAATCCCCATCAGGGCTCTTATTGTCTTAATGTCAGGTATAGAGGGTGATTTGCCGGGTAAATTGAGTTTCGAGCGGCATTTGTCAACGTCCACCTCTCGC
>JACXGK010000346.1:97861-120710 GCA_016801125.1 Novumbra hubbsi
GGTTGGGATGAGAGGTGGGGTAGGGGTTGGGATGAGAGGTGGGGTAGGGGTTGGGATGAGAGGTGGGGTAGGGTTTTGGGATGAGAGGTGGGGTAGAGGTTGGGATGAGAGATGGGGTAGAGGTTGGGATGAGAGGTGGGGTAGAGTTAGGGATGAGATGTGGGGTAAGGGTTGGGGTAGTGGTTGGGATTTAGATGGGGATAAGAGAGGACACTTTGGCAGTTATACGCGTTGGCCTGTCTTTGAGTGTTTATATCAGCACTCCTTCTTTGTGTGTGTGTGCTGTGTTACACTGCCGGTGTGTGTTTGTGTGTCTGTGAAGCCACAAATTTAATTAAGATCTTGCCAAAACAGTCCTCATTCCCTGCACCTTAAAATCAAGCTTTCTTTGGCCTAGGGGGCATTGATTTGAAACAAAACATAACACTCACTTTCTTTCCCTCTCTCTCTCACGAACAGACACACACACGAACACACACACACAGAACCTGTGATCAATACCATCAGTACAAAGGCTTGCTTTATAAAACAGTTCCTGTGCCTCAGGAAGCCAGATGTCTCTGTGCAGAGCGAGCAGTCTGGCTGAATTACCTCCTCTCGGTCCTCCTGGAACTACCCAGAGACTGCGTCCTAAACACGCGCCCTATTCCCTATGTAGAGCCCTGGTATTGACCAGAGCCTTACAGGCTTTACTGGAACTAGGGTGCCATTTGTTTTCCGCAGACGCACCACTAGCCCGGGAGAATCCCTCGTCCCCCGCAGCTACACGTCGTTCACCTTGTTACGGACCAAATGTCCTCACCCGGTCTCCGTCTGTCTCGCGGGAGGGGCCACGTGGGGAGAATAGGGAGTGAAAGTAACCAGAGGAAGGACTTGACCTACGCCGCCCTGTCAGACCCTGGGGCAGCTGGGCCGTCATAGCGGAAACCGGGTTCCGATCCCTCCGCCTGAGCCGGTTCTCATTTACCATGAGAATTTACCCCTCTGGGCACGTCACCGTGGAAACCCAACTGCTGGGATGAGCGCTCGGTACACCTCCCTAACATAACGTGTGGTAACTGCTGGCGGCCTGCCCTCCACTTCCTTCCCTCAGTGGTTCGTTCCGTCGACCCCTCCTCGGCGCATTGGTTTTCGCCGGCTGGTCTCTGATCGCGGCCTCCCTCTCTGACCCTATAATGGGGGGCCAATCAATTCTGCTGGCTGGGAGCCTCTGCTTCGCCCCCCCCCCCCTCTGTTTCTATTAGGGGCTCAGCGAGAACTGAGCTGAAACACTTGAATCCTCCGTATCCAGCTGGCCTGACCAGCCACCATCAATAGGAACTAATACTCACACGCTCGACGTGAGGCGGAAGCAAGACCATGCATCTGACCCAGTTGCACCTGAACTCGTCTAGCAATATCTGCATTCACAAATGTGACTCCTCTACTGTAGACTCTCTACGCCAAGTGAGAAGGGTATGCCTAGATATCTACACCACAGGCATTTCCTCGGTTGGTCGGGCAATATAAAAGCACTTTTACGCTCATCTAAACGTGGTGATAATTTTCTTTTATCGCTTTTCCGCTGTTGTAATATGCCTTGAGGGGAGAAATGGAGAACAAATATTTTCAAATGAGCTCCGCTCCTCTGCGGAGGTTACAGCACCTTGACTGCTGAAGACAACCCAGTAATCTCCCTGTAGAGCAGGTGTGTGTCTTTCAGTGTGTGTGTCTGTGTGGACTGCAGACTGATAAAGTAAGCTGGCGCTTGAGATTTCTGAGTTCCGTGGAAAAAGCGAATGCCTGTGTTTGAACAAGGTTATTTTCTCGTTCTGCCTGTATTTGATGTCGACACCCAGTTGTTAATTATCTTGAATGGCATAGTGAAAGCGCTTACTACATGTGTTGTGTCCCCCGTGGTGAAGGAGTTCCATTGACATTTCCATTATACTCCATTGTGGCAATTCAGCGCTGTGAAGGATGGAGCCGTCACATGTGAGTTCTGAGATTGGCACCTTAATCCTCCAGCAAAACAATTAAAGCATTAAAATGCTCCCCTTGGACCAACCAGAGGCGAATCGGACCCGAGTGCCACTCCGCTATTGGCCCGTTGTGGCGAGGTTCCGCGCACGTTGCTGACTTTATGACCCAAGAGGGCACAGCGGATAACTCTCTGTTTACCGTCTTCTTAAGCTTCTTATTAACGCTTTCACCATGGTAACGCCGCAAATGATTCCCTCATTGTTAGTATAGTAAAAGATGGAGCCAGGTCTCTCTATCTCTCTCTAGTGCTCTCCTTTTCATTTTTCTTCTGGAGGGGTTGTGTGAACATGGCGCGGGCACGGTGGAATGAAAACCCTCTGTCGCTGGCATTATCTATTGTGCCGCTCTCACGCACATGCAAATGCCTGAGCCCTCAAGTCAAATTCAAGCCCCATTACGGAATTAGCATAATTTCCAATTCTACATGTAAATTTGTTTTTGTTTTAAAATGTGTTTACCCGGAATTATAAATCCACAGGAATATGGCAATTACAGCGTATGAAAGAAGAGGCATCTCGTTGCAGGATGTAAGGATTCTCTAGTGCATCTTTGGCTTCGGGGCTAGGCAGAGTTCTAATTCCTCGCTCACTACATTGTCCTTCTCCATGCGCGTCCTCTTGAGTCAACGGAGTTCGCTTTGTAAATAAAGCCTTATGTTCACTTCAATCCACTTACTGAGAAGCATACCGGCTGTATTTCATGTTTGACTACTTCTTTAATATATTTGTTGTCGGTACTAGATACGTGGCCTGGTAAAGTAGCTCCTTTCTAAAGTAGGGGTTTCAGTGCTCATTTTCGTGGGTTTATTTCCTCGGGTTTATTTGGTTTCTCATTCGTATGCTCCCTTCTATCTCCCCCTCTAACTTACCCTTCTCCCCTACTTCATCCTCCGCCTCGCTCTCCTACTGCTCCCCCCTTTCCCAACCCCCCTCTAGTCTCTTCCACCCCACTGCTGTTGTAACCCACCCCTTTTCTGATACAGGAGACGATGAACCAGGGTTGCCTGGAAACACACATTTGCTCCCTTCTGTATGGGTTGAAGAAGGGGATAAGTGAGGAAGGAATGAGATGGGAAGCAGTCATTCTAGGGGTGCTGGAGGATTGAGTCCCTGGTCTCTGTTCTGTACAGATGGACAGATAGCGAAAAGAGGGGTCGCTTCAGTTCTGTGAACCATCTTTCCATCTTCACTGTCTTTCTTTCTTCACTCTCCGCTCTCATCCCTCTGTCTTTCTTTCTTCACTCTCCCCTCTCATCCCTCTGTCTTTCTTTCTTCACTCTTTCCTCTCATCCCTCTGTCTTTCTTTCTTCACTCTCCCTTCTCATCCCTCTGTCTTTCTTTCTTCACTCTTTCCTCTCATCCCTCTGTCTTTCTTTCTTCACTCTTTCCTCTCATCCCTCTGTCTTTCTTTCTTCACTCTCCCCTCTCATCCCTCTGTCTTTCTTTCTTCACTCTCCCCTCTCATCTCTCTGTCTTTCTTTCTTCACTCTCCCCTCTCATCCCTCTGTCTTTCTTTCTTCACTCTCCCCTCTCATCCCTCTGTCTTTCTTTCTTCACTCTTTCCTCTCATCCCTCTGTCTTTCTTTCTTCACTCTCCCCTCTCATCCTTCTGTCTTTCTTTCTTCACTCTCCCCTCTCATCCATTCGATCACCCCATCTCCTTCAAACTCATCCCATTAGAGTATTTAAAGGGCTTGTGATGTATTTATTTGCTATTTCTATTATGTATCCACGTATCAAGCCTTTTCCTGGCAGCCCTTACCTGAATGTTGAGAGAGGAGCAAGGCCTGGTTTGGCTCTGTGATGGGATGGAGGAGGTGAGAGGAAGGGGTCCACGACATCTCTCTCTGCTGTTAAACCTCCTCTGCCGCTATTCACAAACCCTCCTTAATCTCTCTCTCTTCCCTTTATCTTTTCTCCCCCCCACTCTCTCTTTCTCTCTACCCTCCCCCCTTCTCTCCTCTTTGCCTCTCTCTCTCTCTTTCCCCTCCCCCCTTTCTCTCTCTGGCCCTGGCTCATGGCCTCACTGCAGATGTAGGAATGGTCCCCTTCGCCCCCTTCACTCATTACAGCATGTGCCAGTCTCTGTTACCAAGACAACGACTACATGCTCTCTCACTGACTGTGTCTCTCTCTGCAGAGTGTGTTGATGCTACATAGTATGGCTGTGTTGTTTTGCTGCTATTTTCAAAGCCTCTTTAACCCGGCAGTGTGTCCAATTAAATGTTATTTGAAGACGGCTGTAAATGTGCCGGCTGTTGCAGATGTATGCATTGTGTTGGTGCTTGCGTGGGGAATGCTAAAGCGTGTGTGTCTCTGTTCTTTCCCTCTCTCCGGTAACGATGTTGCCCCCCATCTCCCTCTCTGCTATGATCATGCAGGTAAGTCATGACTCCTTCCTCAGTGCTTCTCCGGGCCATGTTAAGGGCCCTTTCGTAATCACACACACACACCTACACACCCCGATGCGTTATCCGTTTATCTCGCTTGTTCGTACCCCCTGTTCCTTCAGCCAAGCACTGGTTGTTTCTCGCTGGTGCCCTCGTCTCTGCTCTGTTCCCATATGGTTCCGTGTGGCGTGGCCCGGCCGTGTCTGTCTGCATTATGGTGGGACGCTGAGTCCCTCTCCGCACCCCCGCGCGCCAGTCGTCAGTCTGAGCGCGGACCGCGAGACCGACAGCTCTGATGAATGAGCATGTCAACCCCCAGCCCCTCAGCCCAACATGAAATTCACCATTTTAATTTGATTCCCTGAAAAGATGTCCCGTGGGGAGGACTGGCTGGTTGGTGGAAGTGTCTCGCAGCCCATTCCCTGTTTGAAACAATCTGCTAAAGCGGCTTAAGGGATTGCTGGATTTTCATTTTTCAATGGCACCTCATTGACTTTTTGGCGCCCGGTTTTCCCACCAGGGCCGATGTTCGAAAGTAGTGCACGAGAGGATATATTTCCATTGGATATGCACACTTGTTACATAACTAAGGGTGTGCTGTTTACGGAGCTCCACAGAAAGCCATACTTATTCATCAAGCTGTTACATATACATCGACATTTTCTAATGAATGACAGCCGTTATTGCACACGACTAATAAACAAATAATATTAGCTCATTTGCATGACTAGTGAGTATGGCATTTGGAGCCCATTTATCATGCAAAATGTCTGTCCTGCAAAGATCAGCAGAATTTGGTTTATGGACTATTTGATTAGCTTGTTAGATAGCTATCTGTGTTTGCTTAACAACATATTGTCTGATGTTGTTTGCTAGAGTATCAGTATTTATGGTATTATTGACTGGACCTCACACTGACTTTTTACTGTGGCTCACAAGACAGGTTTGAGCATGATAGCAGCCGGCTAGCAACACTTTCACAGCCTTAGGAGCTTAAAAAATTTCTTTCACACTCTAATGCTCATAAACAATAAATGTCAATACTGTTGCCAGACAGTATATTTCTTTTCTGGCATCTAAAACAGTTTAGCTAAAAATACAATTACGACTCTCTGCTTGGATTCTAGATCCCACAAACAAGTTCAGGAATAGTGTACTTTGAATTCAGCATAGTTTTCGTACGCTATTGAGCACACTTTTTCTTTGTTCCTACTTTATCAAAAGGAGCCGGTGTGTGTCTACGGTTCCACAATGCCTTGGTGTCAACCCCCTTTGTTGAACCTTCCCGCCCCCACACACCTCGTCGATGGTTTTCCTTCAGATCCGTGGCTGTTGTTCCTTTGCTTCTTTTCGGTTCGCTAAGATGCAGTGTGAAGTTTTAGGTTGCTCACACACTGTTTGCTAGCCCTTCCCATTATTGGCAACCCATCCTTCCCGCTGGGGAACACTCCTGGCTTTCATCTGTCTCTCCTGCGTGCTACGCTGTCTCCCTTCTTTCCATCCTGTTCCACTCATTAACACTGTCTTCCCCGTCAGTCTATTTTACGAGGATGTTTTTAGAGTGCTTTAGTAGCGGCGGTGCGAGAGGGGAAAAACTCTCTTCTGTGTCTTTACTCCTCTCCTCATCCAAACGAGCCTGCAGTGGGTCCCTTCAAGACCATTGTGTGTGTGTGTGTTTGTGCCTGTGTGTGTGTGTGTGTGTAAGTGTTGGCACTTCCTGTTAACGGTACAGCTATTTGAAGTGTGTTTAATAGGCCAGTCATTCCTGCTGTTTGGGTCGTTTGGGGAGTGCTTTCCTCTGAACTGCACCGCTGCCTGATGGGAAGCAGGGAGCTCCACCGTAGAAAGACGTAACACATAAAGCAAGAACATGTTCAGACATACTTTTCAACCATATTTTCTGTGCATGACATGAGATTGGAGAAAACAGCTTCTGTAAACCCTCCGACTCAATTTTGAGCCCCTTTGTTTGCCAACCAATTCATTTTGCAAAGCGTCCCGCCAGTCTGTGAGTCTGCTTCTCCGCTGAGGCGATCAAACGAGGCAGAACCAATCGACCGATTGAGATGAGTTGGTACAGGTGGGAAGATGAGAGCAAGCTTTATTAAACCCTTTTCCTATGTCACATGGGCCTTCAGAGGCTGCTGTAATACCAGTTGCACTTAGTGTGCAATTATCTGAGTCTTTGTCTATCTGCCTCCTAATTCTCAATTGCACAGATCAATATGAGTGATATTACCAGTCTACAAACCCGGCATAAAAACATGTGAACTTTGACATTTATCTGCGATTTTTTTTTCTCAGGGGTAGAAGGAAATTTCAATATTTCAAGGAAATATTTTCTGGATTGACGCGTATGAGTTGACAGAGAGTCGATTCTTCAGTATTTATTAAAGCCATCAGCAGTTTAATCCCCCTTACTGACTTATTCTATCACATTTCAACCTTCCTCTGATGCTCAGAACCCCTTTTTTTTTAGATCACTCTACAGAACTGAAAACTGAAACAAATTAAGTTTAAACCCTCCCTGAAATGCCACCTCCTAATTGAGGATACAAAAAGTCCAGAAATCTGTTGTTGGATGTGAAGCTTGTCTGGTTTGTGTTGCGTCAGCAGTAATTAGTGAGTGAAGCCATGCAGCATTTTCTCTGTCCCAAATGACTTTGATATTGTGCACTACATTTAACCAAGGCCCGTATCTGTCTAGACAAAGCAGTGCCCTAAATAGGAAACAGGTTGCTATTTGACACCGTCCTAATTAGCTAATTTCCATTTTTGTCTGCTCTGCAACCAGCCACTTCTAATGGCCACATAAATTCTAATTTATAGGTCATAATCCGTCATCTATTTATCCAGGCCACAATTATATCCCGGTCCCATGCCTCTCAGGGGATTCACAACTCTGGCCACTGCCAATTTCAGAGCACCATTAAATCACAATTTGGGGGCCAGCCTCACTGGGACCCCCATTAGTAACACTACTGACCTGTTGACCAGTGAGATCCAGGGGTCTGTAGGACCCATTAGAACCACAGAATGGTTCCAGATGCTTAATGTCATGGACCCTGTCTGTGCTTGTCGGTTCGACAAACTGACCGACAAGTGGATGGCCAAATGTGGGTCGGAAAGAACAGGGCCCAACTGTCGGGGGGGGGGGTTGCTCTTGGGGCTGAAATATTTATTTAACCACTCGGTCACACGAGGGAGTATCCCTGCCTCCCAACCTGTCTGTCTGGGAACAATTCACATCGTCTCTCTGAGGTTGTTGCATGTTTCATGGTCCCGCCACCCAGACACTTTCAGTCCAACCGTTAAAACAACTAAGCCGTTTGTGTGGTTCATACTAAACACGAGAGGGTAACCCTGTCAATGATGTGATTGTGGTCCTCTTCCGCTTCTTTGACTTCTGGACGTGGTCCAGTCAGAACTTGAGGGGTGGGTAGTGAGGTCCAAATGTGTTCCTTCGTCCATGTAAGTCATGTGAAGTAGCTTACTAGTATTATGTGTTTAGAGCGTCTTTACCATCAGTATATAACACTTCTTTTTAAAGTATTGTAGCCTGGATGCCCTGTGGTTAGCATCCCACATTTATTTGGCTAACATCATTCTGTGTTTTCTAATGAGTCGAAGTGCGCAGAGCTATTTCTTCCTCTATTTGGAAGACGTTCACAAACATTTTAATTACTATGAACTATAATCACACTGGGTTGCGAAAGACGAAGCAATTTTGTGTAGGTGTGAAGACATTTTGAGTGTTAGACGGACCTTAATTCACGCTAGATTTGGCTTGGTTGGTTATTTATTCAAGCAGAAATATAAAACGTGACACAGTTTCAGGCTTTTTCTTCATAGTTGTTTCTTAATGGATTTCTGTACACTTTACTTGGGATAACTTCGCCCCTGCTCTCCTTCGCAGTAATAATTGAATGTCAAATTTTGGAACGCTGTACTTCTATCACTAGGTTAGAGCAGGGATGGTCAACCCCACAGGTGGCCTCAGAGAGCTGTAAGGGTCAGCGCTTGTTTTTGTAGAGTAAGTGAGGCCAGGGCAGCATCAAGTCCCTTTTAATGGGAGATGAAGGGAATGTACAGAGGTCAGAGCTGACCGTATACATTTTCATTTAAGACCAACGTTTCTATGGAGGTGACAAACCCACAGTGAGTTGAACTCACCGTGACATTTTGGATGTTAGCCCCCCACTAGTAAATTCCCATAGTGCTATATGTTCCTTTTCCAGAACGTCAACCTAAATGCTTTCTGGTTGGCTGCTTCTCTCCAGAGGGTTACTTTACTCTCAGCAGTGTGTCATCATGACCACCGCTTCATCTCTCTCTCTCTTTCTGTCCGTGTCCCTGTCTCTCTTCTACATTGCTTTGAGACGGCACCTAAAAGGCAGGGAAGAATGCGCCCTTCAACATCCTTCATCCTCCATCTCTGTCAAATGGTCGTTGACCTTTCGTTTACTTCAGAAGCCTTATAGTCTTATCGAGCCACAGAAAAGTGAACGTGGGCGGCCGTTATATCCAGCCACCGTCGTTCTGTGGTAGCTCTACTTCAAGTGATCCAACGCTGTCATTGGCTGTACAGTAAAAGAGAAGAACCACAGCATAGCCAAGATTCCTCTCTTAAAACGTTGGTGTTGGACGGACGCTGGGCACCATGCATCGTTCCAATGCGACGGATGATTTCCAGCTACAATATGCAGCAAACCAGAAACCTAGACACCGCAGATCAGTGAGAGTATTGGTGTTTCCTGATTCAGTGTGTGGTTGGGAAATGTATCTCTGTGTTCGAGGCTAGATCATGATCACAGGCCAAGTCCTGAGTAACGTGACTCAGAGTATTGTAAAACTCAATCTCTTTTGGGAGGCTGACAGATTAAATGTTCTCTATGTGCATCTCCAGCTGACAGTACATAGCAAACACTTCTTGTTAAAGCTAATGCAAGGCCATTGGTCTGGATACTGTCATGGCCTTGCCTCCCTACAGACATTTCTTGGATGCCTAACTTTAATATACAGTAGGTGGTGCTTGTTATTGGACAAACAATATAAACTGAGTTTTTGGCCTTGACTTTCTCCCTTGTTGTCTTCTACCACCGTCAGTGTGTTGACGGAGATTTCTGGGATTCTTGGTTCTGCTGGTAAGGTATATAAATAATGCATACTAAGTAATGAGCTCTCCAAATGGCTCGCCAGTCAGTTAGTCCGTGCATAAATCAATCAATTACTTCATCAATACTGCTCATCATAACAGGACATAGTTAAGCACTATGTGTGGACCTCATCACGGAGGATGTAAATAATTCACACGGTATGTGTGTCTTGGCCTCTTAAGGCATGTGAGTGAGTAGGTCAGGGTTTTGTATGATCAATGAGGTCGGGTCTCTGCTGACCACAACCAGCCAGTCAGTCATTGTAAAGACCGTAGTATCAGTCTGGTATTGTCTTACTCACTGTTCACAGACCCCTCTTGTTCTGGAACTACAGCTTGTTAGAATGCAGAGCTGGTTTTGCTGTTTTCCCATTGGAACTTTGCCTGTAAAATTAAATTCAACACTACTATATGGTGGACTGCTTCCTGTTGAATGGCCTTTGTTGCACATGTGACAAATTGAGAACTTGCTTTTCAAAAGCTTTGTCGCGAGAGGAATTGCGCCGTTTCGGGAACAATCCGAAAGTTTCCCCCCCGCAAACACTTGTATATTTGATCTGCGTCATCGGTTCGCTGCGGAACAGTGGCGGTTGGCTTTGTAGTGTTCCTAATGAGTGCCTTGGCGCACGGCAAATGCCTCTGCGCTGTATGTGGCAACTGTGGGAACCGGCGACAAACCAGGAACCCGGGCCAAACCGCTGGCGCCGGCTTCACAGGGCGACCGTCTAAGCGGGCGACGGCGAATCAGAGCGAAGCGCAAGTCACGGCCACAGCTTTAGCGTTCCCCATGGGGCCTTAAACACCAAGATGCCGGCTAACGACCAAACAGGATGGGCGCCAAGCGAGCATCCACCACTAAGCCCTTGTTAAAAAAGTGGGACGCTAGTTACCGCGGTTTTCCCGTCGTCGATCAAACTAATAGAGATGTTTGCCACTATATCCTCCCTAATAGGTGAGAAAGGCCTCTGAAGAGGACCTCGGAGTTGGCCGACAATCCCTTGTAGACCATTTGAAGCTCATAGGTATTCACCTCCAATGCACCGAACCCTCCTGATTCCCGTTGACTGGGTTTGGCTAGCCGTTGGACATGGTGACTGGGCCCTCAAAACTCTTCCTGCCACTGTTTCCTCCCTTTAATTGCAGACACACATTGTGAATCAGACTTGAATGGCTGCGTAGGTGTTAATTGGTTTGAGAGACTGCTAATAGTAGAGAAACGGGAGAAAGCGGCATTAGTTCGGTGCATGTGGCCCATAAATTGGGTGTGTCCCGGTGTGCCCTGTCAGGGCTTGTTTAGGGGGTTCTGGGTAACGTTGTCCATTAGGTGTGTGCATGGACACACACACACACACACACACACGTACGTGTGTTTAGGATTGTTCTGTCAAAACAAAGTCCATTACCTGTTCCTAATGGAGCCTCCTTTAGTGTGGGACATTCCCCCAACACCACATTTTTCTAGGTCTTGCTTAACCCTAGTGTTAAGGAAGTGGTTAGGATAGTTACACAGACTGCTGCACACGATTGATTGAGAACATGTTAATGAATGCAACACGAGTTTGCACCTACTCCTCAAGTTGTTGTCGTTCAAGTTTTAAACTCTTGTTGCATCAATAATAATACACTGGTTGATTTACACTCAAAGACAATGGGTCTAATGAATTTAGGAGCTCTAATGGTGTGTGGATGGTATTTTCCAACACTAGCACCAGGATGGGGGCTGTGCGGTTCAAACCACTGTTCCTGATAAGGGGAATGTATTGCTGTTGGTGGGGCAGTGGGAAGGCTACTGGTCTGATGTTCTCTGTGTAGTGGGGCAGTGGGAAGGCTACTGGTCTGATGTTCTCTGTTGGTGGGGCAGTGGGAAGGCTACTGGTCTGATGTTCTCTGTTGGTGGGGCAGTGGGAAGGCTACTGGTCTGATGTTCTCTGTTGGTGGGGCAGTGGGAAGGCTACTGGTCTGATGTTCTCTGTGTAGTGGGGCAGTGGGAAGGCTACTGGTCTAGGTGTTTTTAGAGGTGATAGGCAGAGCTTCTGGTCTGGGTGTACTCCTATGGTAAGAGGCGGGGGGGAGGGGTTTATTAGGATCCCCATTAGCTGTTTCAAAAGCAGAAAAGCAGCAGCAACTCTTCCTTGGGTTCCTGGGGTTTCTGGTCTGGCTCAGTGTCAGTGGAGGTGACAGCTTCCAGGTTGTTTTGAGACACTCACCCTTACCCAGTGGGATACATGTCACATGGACACGCCGAGTTAAAACAGGGGCTGTCAGCTTAGTATCCAGACCAGAGTTGGTCACAATGATATCACAATGACATCATGTCATCCAGTTATTCCAGGTGACACAGACGGTTTTTCAAAGACCTCTTCCTGCTAGTGCCCCCCCCCCCCCCCCCCCCCCCCCCCCCCCCCCCCCCCCCCCCCCCCCCCCGTCTGCTTTTTTCTTTCTCCTCAAGACGTTGTGGGCCTGCGTTGTGTATGACGTTGTGGGTCTGTGTTTTGAATGACAATGTGGGTCTGCGTTGTGTATGACAATGTGGGTCTGCGTTGTGTATGACGTTGTGGGTCTGCGTTGTGTATGACGTTGTGGGTCTGCGTTGTGTATGACGTTGTGGGTCTGCGTTGTGTATGACGTTGTGGGTCTGTGTTGTGAATGACAATGTGGGTCTGCGTTGTGTATGACAATGTGGGTCTGTGTTGTGAATGACGTTGTGGGTCTGCGTTGTGTATGACGTTGTGGGTCTGTGTTGTGAATGACGTTGTGGGTCTGGGTTGTGTATGACGTTGTGGGTCTGGGTTGTGTATGACAATGTGCGTCTGTGTTGTGAATGACATTGTGGGTCTGTGTTGTGCATGACGTTGTGGGTCTGAATTGTGCATGACGTTTGCCGATGTCAACCATGTGAGTTGGGGGCCGGATGAGGGGGTGGGGTGATGAGGGGGGTGGGGTGATGTATGGGCAGGTTGTAGACAACAAACACAACAGCATTTCATCTCCAACTATTTGAATGTGCAGAGATACGATGAGTCGCTCATGAGGACCACTGCCGTGTCAGTTATCTACGACATCACCTCATACTACAGCCTCATGTCTTAAGGATCTGGATGCTGAAAATGCCCCAATGCTTCGGTGGCCTGCATGTTTGGCTCTGGATCAAGGTTTGCCTGCCAATAGCCAGCAACTTCCCATTGAAGACGACTGAGAACTTATTTCACAGGTCACAACCAACAGTCTGATTACCTCTATGGGAAAGAGATGTCGTGTTGCATGAGGCAAATGCTGGACAGATTTTCTGGTATTTTTGTATTTCCAGTGATGTGAAATCCACATATTAGGACGTAATTCATTAATTGCCATTCACTGATTTTCTTAAATGAGTTTGAACTTGAAATATTTAAACTGGTGCATATTAACTTTTTTGTCTTTAGCTTGTTATATTTCCCTCTTTGTTCCAAATCATACTCCAATGCCTATAGTATACTCTTTTTGATCAATACCCAATGAGGCTTGTTTAAAAGGAGTGTACTACCTAGTGAGTCAGGTGCCATTGGGGAGCGTGTCTGATGGAATATGTGATCTTTTTTCATAAAAAAAAGTGTCATAACTTTGTAGAAAACCACAGATGATATTCCCTGAGAATACAGGCTTACATCCTACACGCTTTCTAAAGGAGATTAGGTCTCTCAGGAGCCTTGTGTTACACACACACACACACTACAACACAGCCCAGAACCATAGTACATCGCCATGCCTGCCAAGGTCTTTTTCGCTATGCAGATCAGCTGTCCCCCTGCTGGGAGGAAGGGATATTTTAGCTCCGGTGAGCCCCTCCGGTTTCCAGTGAGAGCCATTGAGATCTGGAGTGGGGGGGTTGCAGCTGTGTAGGGGTGCCCCCACCTTAGTTCCCGTCGGCCTTGGCAGGGCCTGGCAACGATCGGGTTCACTCTGTTTGGGAAACCTCTCTGCCGTGGACAGTTAGTGTGGGAGATGAGTCTCATCTCTCTTCCTTCCCATTCAACCCATCTCAGTTGGGTTTTGTCGGCATGGGACACATTTGTTTACATCGCCAAAGTGGAAGATATCAATATTCATCCCTCTCGCCATCTTCTTTTACATCTCTCGGATTCCCTCCATCAATCTCTCTTGTTCTGTCTTCTTTCTACTCTTTCTTTCTCTCTTTTCCCCCGCCACCTCTCTAGCCCACTCACCTACCACTTTTTGACACTTAAACCGCTGTCTGTCTCTCACTCGAACTCCCTCTCTCTGCTTCTCTCTCACTTCAACTCTCAATCTCTCTCTTTTCACTCTTGTTTCGAACACCCCTGGTTGCCACCCCAAGCTGGCTAAATAGCATGGGAAATGAACTGTAAGGCTTCAATGGAGAACCTCATTAAGCCTTGATATTCATACAATGATCTCTGCCGTGTCTCGCTACAAAGTTGAGATTAACATTCAGATGGAGTTCCTCAGGTTGGTCCTCCCGGGGGCCAGGGCAGAGCGGTGAAGTAGGCCAACCAAAGACAGAGCTACGGCAAGAGAGTGAGTCTTCAGGTGCCTTGTAAGAGGCAAGGAAAGGGAACCAGACCGTGGGTGAGACTCCACTCTCTGTTGAGTTGGTCTCCATCAGTGTCCACAATCTGCTTTTTATTCAAGATGCTGACGGAGTGTCCGGTGGCTTGGAGACATTCCCCGTCGTTAGGGTGACGTGTCGCAGTGCAGAAATTGTCTTTTACATTTATCTAGCCATGTCCTGGAATGTTTCTTTTCATTTCTTTGTCTGGGAAAACACTTTGAATCTGGAAAGGATGCTTTTTTAAATTGATTTTTTTTCAAGTTGAGTCACTCTGCGGTGCCAAGTGTCAAGGAAGGTCACTTTGAAGTTTTATCTTTATAATAGGCCTATAATTCACTATTTAGTATGATGTGTGACTAAGTAACCATTCTCGATTGCAGGCATGAACACACACACACCTCTCCTCAGGAAGACAGAGAACAGGGTTCTGTTAGCAGCTCCACTGCGGCGGCTGAGGTTGAACCTTGCCCTGGAGACACCAGTAAACTCTCTCTGTGGTCGGCTCAGGCCCAAGCCTGTCATCGCAACTGCCAATTAGTGCTGATTAGGAGGCGTTGTGGAGCTGCTCACTGCCAAGCACTCCCAGCCCTCCCCAAAACCGTTTCGCCGTGGGCTAGCCACTCGCCTGCCTCAGTCTGTCTGCCTCTCAGCCTGTCTCCGTCTCTGCCTGTCTGCCTCTCAGTTTGTCTGTCTGCCTTTCAGTCTGTCTGCCTCTCAGTTTGTCTGTCTGCCTTTCAGTCTGTCTGCCTCTCAGTTTGTCTGTCTGCCTTTCAGTCTGTCTGCCTCTCAGTTTGTCTGTCTGCCTTTCGGTCTGTCTCCGTCTCTGCCTGTCTGCCTCTCAGTTTGTCTGTTTGCCTTTCAGTCTGTCTGCCTCTCAGTTTGTCTGTCTGCCTCTCAGTTTGTCTGGCTGCCTGGATGTTGTCTGTCTGCCTGGATGTTGTCTGTCTGCCTGGATGTTGTCTGTCCAAGGTCGCCTTGGGCCTGTCTCAATCCGGTTTTGCATCTGATTGAAGGCTTTCAGTTTTTTTATATTCTTTAATTAAGTTGCCATATCAACTGTAATGTTGAATGATAAGGCAGTCTTCTGTTGAGGCAATAGTTTTTTCTCTCATGCAGCTGATGAACAAGATAGCTTGCCTGCCTGTTTTCTTTTCAAATGTTTCTGTTGTGTTTGGCTAAGGTCAGCGTGGGCACAAGAGTGGAATGCACTCAATATGGACTCCCCCTGAGAAGCCCTTCCCTGCTCCTTAACATTAATAACCCATATCCCCATGCAATTAGTCCCATAGCTTACATATACGTATCTGGCAGCTGCAGTGTTTTGCTTTTAAAGAAAAGCTAATATTATTTATCTTTTTTTATCGGGACGTTGTCGTGGGAACCCCGCTGCCTCTTATTGGTTGTGTCACTGAGAACCCTCAAACACTGTGACCTCTTACCAAGTTCTAACCTTAAGGTCACACTAACATGCTAACAAGCTAACTTTTTTCCCCAAATGATAAATGTTCCTTCTGATTGACTTCCATCCTTTTCTTTCTCGCTTTAAAACATCTAACATAAAAGCCAGGAGAACGTGAACTGTTACTTGCCACCCTGGTCCCCACGTTGTCAGGTTTGAAGCTTAGGAAGTCGATACAACAGTAAATCAATAATTATTAATTGAAGTTAGGGGAGTGCAGACAGAATCCCAGTCCTTATGGAACCTCACAGGAATCCGGAAATGTGTCCTTATTTGCTTTCTTTACAAATATGTATTTTTGCATTTTCTTGACCAGAATGGCTGGACACATGCCCTGTTGTATTTTACCAGGGTTTCACTTATTAGTCTGAGGAATAAAAAAGTGACATGTCTGAGAGAATGGAGAGTCTAAGAGAGTGAGAAAGAGGAGAGAGTCAGAGAGAGGAGAGGGAGAGAGAGGAGAGGGAGAGAGAGAGGAGAGGGAGAGAGAGGAGAGAGGGTGAGAGAGGAGAGGGAGGAGAGAGTGAGAAAGAGGAGAGATGAGAGAGTGAGAGAGAGGAGAGGAGAGGGACGTTGAGAGATACTTTGTGTAGGAAATTCACTAGAGGGCACAAGCTGCATGTGAAAGACTCCTTTTGCAGAATGCTTGGAAAAGGAGCAGTACATGAACAGAACACCAGATTAAGTCTCAGACTGCTTCATACTAAGAGGAAATAAAGCTGTGTGATCCAGGCCTTCTTGATCTTTTGTTTATCAATTTCAGACAAATCCTAACTTCTCAAATGTGGGCATATAACTATGCAATGACATGCTTTTTTGTTGTGAAAAGGCTAAGACTAGAACACTTTGTCTGATTCTGAGCTATATGACCGTAGAAAGACACAAGGAGAGGCCAGCCAACAAACACATACTGTGAACGAGTCTACAAGGTTCGGTGGTCAATCAATTTGTACCTGTGATGAGTGTGTGTGTCTTATTGTATGTGTCTGAAACCTCTGTGAGCAGTACTGCCATACGTTATGTCACTTTCAGCTAGATTAGAAATCAGCCGTGGATCTCGTCGTCACACAAGGGTTCCCTTTCCTTAAATGTGTGTCTGGTCCCTTCACCCGTGGCATGTGTAGGGCCCCCTAAGCGGCATACATTTTGTCGCTTGACTACCAGTGTGTCCGGATAGTGGAGGAGCAGAAAGCGGAGGAAGCAACAAGCCGCTAAACAGCGGGCTACTAAGTTGCTACCTCACCTGTTTCTCTGCACCTCCTAGCAAGGGGCTGTTTTGCTGTGTTGTCAGGTTTTAAAGCTACTTTTCCACACAACGCTTTGCCTGTGTGAATTCATGCTGTTTCACGCCCAAACGATGCTGTAGGCAAAGTTCCCATGAACACATTCATTGGCTCCTCTCAAACCCCCGCTAAAAATAATTGGTTCCCCAACCCAGAAACGTGACCGTAAATCAGGCTTATGAAAACTTTCAGAAGCTCTGTAGTTGTTACTGCTGATGGTTTGTGTGCGTGTTTGTCCTGAGGACTACCTGTGTTCATTTTTTGAAGGAAAGCACATAATGGCTTTGATGACCATTACGTGCACTTTAGCCCCGTGGTTTTGCTATGGTTGTTAGAAAAGCAAAGCTTAGTTCACCCCCCCCCCCCCCCCCCACTTCGTTTATAGTGACCTTATTTTCGTTGAGAAAGTTGTGATATCGGAGACGATCTCTGGTTCTCCTGGACTGTCAGTGGAAGAAGCTAAGCTCTTAGCGTAAGCATCTGTTTTTTGAGGACACCGATTACAGATCATTATTTTTCTCGTAATTGGTCAATAATAGGCCGATAGGGAGCAATATATCGCACCATAAGCGCCTTCCATAGCTAGCGGTTAGCTGAGGAGTCATAACTGTTAGCATTTTGATGCTGGTCTAGCCAGCTTTTTAGCGCTAACACGTTGTCTAGCTAGGAGTATACATTTAGAAGTCATACTAACGTACAGACTGAAAACAACATTATATTACAGATGCTTTGTCCGGTAGCTCAGCATACTTAACCCTTTTCTTGTTTTTGTTCCTGTTTCATGACATCGAGTTTAGTTGAACTTAAATTCCATTCTGCAAACAATTTATGTCTGTATTTGTAATGAAATGTATGAATTTGATCCTTTATCCATCTCTTTATATATTCCTCCCTCTCTCTCTTTATCTCATATCCCCCTGAATCCTCCCTCCCTACTCCAGCCTCAAGCTCTCTCCCTTTCGGTGAGGACAACTCACGCCTGCAGATGGCAGATAATGACAGCAGTGTCCCCTGTGGCTCTCTCGGTCTCAGTCCACCCTGCCAGACCTGGGTTGTGTGTGTGTGTTTGTTTGTTTGTGTGCGTGTGAACGTGCACAGCCTGCCAGGGCCATGTGTTTACTGCTGTTGCCTCCTTTCCCACTTCTCTGAGTGGACTGGCACTGGCTTTTATTCCCCATTGAACACGGAGGCAGAGTGGGCAGTAGCCCAGACTAGTAGCTATACAGCTGAAGATATGAACTCGTAGTGTGGGTAAATAGACAGGTCTTTGGGTGTGTAGGATGCGTTTGTATGTTTTAGGTCCAATGGAGTAAAAAAGGCCTCTCACGGTACCTTCTCACAGTCCAAGACAAAAAGAAAACAGCCAACCTGGCATTAAACAAAATATTGTCCTGCAATTACTGTGCGGTTCCACCTGTGTTGGTCAGAGTTTGAGTGCTTCTGTTCTCTCCAACACATCTGTTCTTATGGATATTAGGCTCATTAAAATGACGTCTAGAACCCCAGTTCCCTGAAGGAAGGAGTGTGGTACCACTCAAAACGAGGACATGGCTTTTCTCCTCCCCGACTGGACTGAAGGAAATATGAAAACAGGGTTTGATGGTTAGGTCCTCCATTCCTCTGATCCATCAGCCATGTCCCCAGGGCAAATTATAGGCTTTACCCTTCTGGCTGGGCTGTGTGGATTGAAAATGACTGCCCTATTTAGACCAAGAGCATGTCTGTGTTCCAATGTTCATATCTACAAGCTACATGGCATGTCTGCTGTGTTGGCTTGGATAACAGAGACCTAGCCCCCTGTAGCCTGATATGTGGGGGGCTTTATCCATTCTGTGACCCAAGCTCAGAAGGCTCAGGGCGAGGCCTCCAGACTGCCCTGATGGGTGTGAGAAGGTGCCAGCCTCCTGAAAGGTGCCATCGTCCTGGAAACAGCCCCTGTCAGACTGATGTGGCGTTCCCCTGATTCAAAAACCCACCACATGCAGTGGATGAGCCACAGCCATGTCAAGGGCAGACATCTCTCTCTCTCTCTCTCTCTTTCAATCTTTCTCAATCACTCTATCTCTCCCACTCTCCAATCAATAAAATGGTCGCCCGGGAGACTGGTATTGTTTGAAGTGTTTCTTTGCCTTTTCTCTGCTTTTCTCAGTTGTTGAGACAGAGAAGTCCCTGGACTCAGGCTCTATGACCTTCCTCTGGCTCTATGCACAGCCAATGAAATACCCAATGAACCAGTGAACAGTACATTCTCCTGGTAGAATATGGCTATTTTGAACCGATGGATTCTGTCTGTCTGCGTGTGCATGCATGCAGGTTCTCCAACTGCAGACAGACACGTTTGCTGCTGCTTGCATGCGAAGCAGGTCTGTGAAAACCCATGATTCAATTGGTGTGTGTATGGGATGGGGAAACAGGCAGGTTGTGGGGGGAGTGTATTATTGTAGCAGGTACCGGCAGGTTAATTCAATTGGCTTCTCAGAGGCCGTTCTGATGGGAATGACACCTCAAGGTGCTTTCTGAACTATATTTAGACTACAAGCGAAATTTAGAGCACCTGATGGAGATCAATAGAGAATATCATAAACTATAGATTAGACAACAAAAACAATAGATTAGCTGGCACTTGTATTGCACTTACTCTGAGTGCTTTATTCAAACACTTGCATGGCTAGCATACAATTTTAGAATCACATTTGCTGTGGGAGGAGTTAATAACATGAGCAATGCAGTAAGGCAGGTAAACTTGCCAGATCCTATTTTTCTAGTAGAACAAGTTAAATTATGTATAATGTGAACATAGAAAGTACTAAGAGGAATATAAAGCCATGTGGGGAATATAGAGTACTAAGAGGTATATAAAGCCATATGGGGAATATAGAGTACTAAGAGGGATATGAAGCCATTTGGGGAATATAGAGTACTAAGAGGGATATGAAGCCATATGGGGAATATAGAGTACTAAGAGGAATATAAAGCCATGTGGGGAATATAGAGTACTAAGAGGAATATAAAGCCATATGGGGAATATAGAGTACTAAGAGGGATATGAAGCCATATGGGGAATATAGAGTACTAAGAGGAACACAAATTCAAATGGGGAATGTAGAGTACTAAGAGGGAGATAAAGCCATATGGTGAATATAGAGTACTAAGAGGAATACAAAGCCATATGGGGAATATAGAGTACTAAGAGGAATACAAAGCTATATGGGGACTATTGAGTACTAAGAGGAATACAAAGCTATATGGGGACTATTGAGTACTAAGAGGAATACAAAGCTATATGGGGACTATTGAGTACTAAGAGGAATATAAAGCCATATGGGGACTATTGAGTACTAAGAGGAATACAAAGCTATATGGGGACTATTGAGTACTAAGAGGAATACAAAGCTATATAGGGAATATTGAGTACTAAGAGGAATATAAAGCTAGAGAGCTCTATGGGCCCTGGTCTAAATGTGTGGGGGGGTGGAGAACAAGGATGAAGATTAAACTTCCAGGCAGAGCGGTGGAGGGAATACTGAACAATCTGCTCTTTTGGATACACCCATGCTCATACATTTCCCTGCCCCCTTGTTTTCTATTGTCCAGCGGCCGTTTAGTTTCCAGAGCAGTTGAGATGGTGGAGCATGTTCTATCTCGTAATGCACTGCCAGTCTGTACCGACCGTTTTATGGAGTGCATACACCGTTTGTGTGCGGCTTAGGGTTGATTTCTTCTAATTCACCTCTTTTTCTCCCATTCTCTCCCTCCCCCCTTCCCATGACTCTTATTCTTTGTCTTCCTCTCTCCATCGTTCTCAATTCTCTGTCTCACTCTCTGCTTCTGTTTTTTTTTCAATGTTCCTCACGGCGGCAAAAGGTTTAGCTTAACATCGCCTGAAAGTCCTATTTATTTCACAGCTGAATGGGATTGAAATCGTACCGATGACCAGAGGTTTAATGCATTTAATATAGAACGCAAAGGGGCTTTTTAGAATTTCCATTTTGTCAGCAGTGTGTAGGTAGGTAGCCTAGCTAACGCTACACACGGCAGATCCTAATACGTGTGAATTAATTTCCCTCAGGAGAGGAATACACACACACACACGTCAAGAGAGCAGTGCTGCTCAGGAGAAACATCAAAGGGAAGGACCATAACTTGGCCAAGTGGATTTGAAAAGGATGAGCCTCTAATCTGGTTCAACCTTGCTTGCTCCGTGTATTTTCTCAGTCAAAGTCTCATTTTCTCCCCGCCCCATTTCCCCCTTCCAGCAGTAAAACTACCTTCCTGGATGCGGCTTTCTCCGAGAACTTCAGACAGGATGATGATCAGAAAAGAATGATGACTTAATGTTTTTGTAAGAAAAGTAGCTAAGCACTTTAAACTGTTGTGCGCTTGTTTGAGGTTGTTTTAACCCCTATCCCTTTCCCCGTTCCTGAATGCTCATGCAGTAGATCGGATAGGGGGAACCAATGGTGTTTATTGTGTTCTGGGTAAACCAAACCCAACACCCTCGGTTTATGCGAACAGCCTTAGCACTGGTCCTCGCTCTCTCAGGAGGACTCCTAAATGACACGCTATGACCTAGAGGCCCCCTTGTCCAGGGTCCATGGGGACTATGTTTAAATCTAGTGCACCACTGCACCAGGTTTGATTTAGGTGTCATTTGCGATACCTGAAATGTCCATTTGGCTCTACACAGGCACCGGTGTGTTGGAGTTCTGAGCGCCCCGTGTCAGTTGCCAGAGTGGCCTGTCTGCCTCCCTATTTTATTGTCTGAATATTTGATGATGTTAATGAGGAGGAGAGAGTGGGAACAAAACATCACTAAGCACTTTGTTCTTTTTCCGCTATTCGCCCTGCCTGAACATACGTAGGCTGGCAGGAGAATGACCACGCCGTCCGGCACCAACACTCTGGAAATAATGGATGGGAGAAGTCATGAAATATTCACAGCGCGCCGCGTGACGACTGAGGTCAGGCCGACAGGCACGGTTGGTAGCTACTGTCACCGGGCTTCAGGACGGGCCAAGGGAGGGGGTTTGCTCTCCGTCTGGGTTACTTTGCGTTGCAGTAGGGAAGCGTCTCATTGGGTTCGTCAATCCCATCGTACCTATAAAGAGAATCGTGGGCTGAGCACCTTCAGATAGATGGCCTCATTCTCATGTTCACGGGCCTAGCACCACTTTTCGATGGCTACGTTGGAAATAGATGGATGGATGGGTGGTGTGAGGCATCTGTTTTGCTGTGGCTGTCCCAGTTTCTAAAGTGGCTTGGCATTTAGCTGTTACATACTGTTACGTAGAAAAACATGTGGAGAATCATGAGGAGAGAAACAGAGGCAAGAGACAAGGGGAGAAAGACAGCAACAGACACAGAGCGAGAGACTGGGAGAACGAGAGACAGACTGAGAGAGAAACAGAGGAAGACTGACTAAAATCTGAGTGACTCTTTTGTTTTCACTTTTATTGAAAGTCAACTTCAAAACTATTTGTCTCTCAACAGACAGTCAAACGAGGAGAGGAGAGAGTAAATGAAACTCAGTCCGTCTGGTCTGGCCAAACACTCTTGAAGAAAAGGTTATTTGAGAATCTTTTGCTTTGAGACTGGGGGAACCCCTATATTATTCTTCAAGGACAAGGGTTAATCGAATGGTATAAGTGTCCTCAAAGAAACATTTGAAATACCTTCCCCTTCAGATATCAACCATAAAAGGTTATTTAAACCTTTGAAGAACCCTTAAAAGGGTTCTTTGAATTTAGTTTCTGTTTTCAATATTTTCTATTAAACACAAACTATACAGGAATGTTTGCCAAAAATAGTGTTTTAAATATAAGGTACTGTGTAAAGTACAGAGACAGGGAGTGACAGTAATACACAGGGAGACACAGGGGGAGACAGTAATACACAGGGAGACACAGGGGGAGACAGGAATACACAGGGAAACACAGGGGGAGACAGTAATACACAGGGAGACACAGGGGGAGAC
>JACXGK010000347.1:0-20434 GCA_016801125.1 Novumbra hubbsi
CTCACGGTTTGTCCTTTGTTTAACTCCCATTTAAGTGAATGCTCTACATGTTTTTTGTATATCGTTTTATGTTAGTTTAGCACCTTTCGTTTTCCGGTTACTGTTCGTGTAGAGTTTGTCTGGTTTTGGGATTAAATACACCTTTTCTTTACACAAAATGTCTGCATATGGTTCCGCCGCACTACAACACCGTGACACACAAGGATCTTTTATATTAATAAGTATTTATCACTAAGTCTATGTTCCATTGCCCTCATTTCTCTGGCTGTCCCCTGGTAACTTTCTTAGTTTAAAACCTCTGTCTGCTCGTCACGTTTAGAAATGACTCTGCAGACATTCATAATCATAAATCCAACGCTTTTGTGGGCAAAAAGTCAACAAAATACATGCTGCTAGCATTGACATGAAATTGTTAACAGAGGAATCTCTCTTGCCCAGATTGGCATGTTTGAGTAGCATTGCTAGACACCTTACTGACAAAAAAAACATTCAGTGCTGTTGAAAAAAGTTACACCACATTGTCCATCTGTAGACAACCCATACTGAGTCAGATAGAATGCAGTATCACCATTCAAACCACGGACACTGGTGCACACCAGCGTTATTTTTAAATGCCAAGAGAAATACCAATAACAGCCGGCTTAGCCTGGTGAGAGGCCTATAAAGTCCTATAAAGATTGTTGAATCCCCAGGGAATCTATTGATGGATGCTGGCAGTTGGAGCCAGAGGTACATTCTGGTGGCAGGTCGGCAAAGAACCTGTGTGGTGTCTGGTGCTGGCCGGGCAGGCAAAGATGAAAAAGCTCCCTGGGAGACTGATAAGGCCTAAATATAATTTGGGAACCCCAGGAATATTTCACAGAAAGCATAGGGATCAATTACTTTTCTGGCGGCAGGAAAATATGTCCGGAAAGGAAATGGAACCAGCCGAAATGTCGCCAAGATCAATGGCCCTCATTCATTAAACCTTCTCAGTTCAATGATCTCAGATACGAAGGTGAAGAGAGACATTCAATCATCTCAACGTGTGATTTACAGAACTCTTGCAGTTCTTTGAAATTAGCGTAGATGTCATGATAAGCGGGTACATCGTTAAAAGCCATGTAGGCAAAAACACGCCACACCTGCCCTTATTTATGTATGACCATCCAGAATTTATGCCAGTGTGGCAATCATCAGCCTATTAATTGGCAGCTTTCAGCATGAATTAAAGCCTGAAACGAGTAATCGCCCATTCGTCTTTCTAAATGACAAAATCAGCGCAGTTAAGGAACACTCTTCTGTGACGCAGTCCAGAGCAGAAGTCCTTTAGAAGAGCAAGCTCTGCCATTGTTAGGGTAACCGCTCGACTCAGAACTACTGGTTTATTTATCTTTCAGTAGTAAATGTATGACCTGTTAGCTAATCAACATTCCAGAGACCGAAATTCTAACGACCATTTATGATCTCCAAGTATGTCGATATTAAAGGCCTGAGTGACTTAGGCAAGGCATTGGATTTGTCTAGCGCATTACATACACAAACCTTAAAACTGCATAAATAACCAAAAACGAGAGATTGAAAATGCATAATAAAGTAAAAGAAATGAAACATTACATTAATGTTTGTGATACTGTATTTTATATTGTGGTATGTTGGTATAGTCTAGTCAAAGTGGTTTGATTGAATGGTCTAGTCAAAATATATTTTTCTGTGGTAAAACATTGTCTGAGGTCATTTGTAAAATGAACAATTGTCCAAGCTGCTATTCAGAACAGTTGTCCATAGTATGCATTCGTACATTTTCTGACATTACTGATTGTGCTGATGTCCTGAATCTCGTTGAGAGTAAATACAATAGGGTGTGGATATGACATTTCCTCATGGTAACGAGAAGTGACCACAGCATCAAAATAAGCAGTCTTATTGTCTTAATAAGTCTTATAGACACATTTTGACACTTATATCAAAGTCTGCTACAGCAATTTTCTTAATTTCAGTGGAATCATTGTTCAATAAATGGCAAGTAATATAAGAGCAAATTATCATTTCAAATGTCCTACATTTTGTACAGACCTCCCTGTGCCAGTAACATGATATTTCCTTGTAATCTCTTTTGGAAAGTTTCTCATCGGCAGATTGTCTGAGGTCCTTTGTTCCTGCTGAAGTTGAAGCAGCTAACTATAGATGCTGGAGACAACTCACATTGAGGTCATCCATCTGTGTTACAGCCCTCTATTTTGGCTACCTCAACACCTACTTACATTCTATTAAACATACAAAACACTAACAGTCAGAAAACGTTTATTACAGAAATCACCAGATGGTAAATTTGTAAAAAAGAAAAATATTAAAACAAAAACATTACAAAGTCGCACTATTCTTACAATCTACCCTGTTTGGTTAAAAAGAATAAGGAGTGCCCTTCTATAGTTATAATTGAATCCATACAAGTCAATCATCACACGGATGTGATTTTTCATGTCGTAATGTGGTGAGTGATTCGTTATGTTTGAGCTAGCAGCACCATTTTTCTTTTACTGTGTTCAGTAAACAAATATTTAGTTTTTTGTGAAAGCACTTTGAGACAACTGCTGTAAAAAGAGCTTTAGAAAACTACATTTGATTGATTGATTCAGCTGACTATTGCAACCCAGATGATATAAGACATTACAGTAAATTCATGGGTCAAATTCCATTATTTTTGAGGAGGTATGGTGCCCCAACGAGACCGAATTCACTAATATGACACCAATCGGAATGGAAGAGCTGGGGGAATTATCTTATGACTCAAGAACCTGGATGAAAAAATGCCAGGAGTGTGCAAAGCTGTTCATCAAGGCAAATGCTGGCTACTTTTGACGAATCTACAATGCAACATATATTTTGATCTGTTTGACACTTTTTTTGGTTGCTACATGTTTCTATATTTTATAGTGTGAACTTCAGTCACCGGCCGGGTTGAAATTGGCCAACAGCAACTGTGTCTCCCTCTCTATGATACACAGGTTACCCTGCAACAGGGAGTAACGGTAGAAGGAGCAAGTTTAACTCTGGATGCCCAGTAAAACTGCAGGACTTCTGTTGTTTCTTTTAATTGCATGTTAGCTATTACAGTGTCAGTTTAAGCTCTCCCTCCATAAGGGTACACCCCCATGCAGAGCAGTTGATGTGGAATCCCTGGTACTTGTGGATGGACTGACTTGTTTTCATAAAGGGACATTTACCTGCAAAAAACCCCCAACAATTTTTGCAACGTATTCCTTTGAACATCCTTGCCTCTTCACCCCATCCAGCTGAGTTGTTCTGTGGGAGTGTCCATCCAACTTTTCACCATAGGTTTGATGTCTTCGTTTGTATTCTCCTGTGTGGAAAATAGTAAAACTAAAGAAATATCCCTGAATGACTATTTTGACAAGTATTGACCAATACTTGTATAAAGTGTATTTGATAATGATAATAACAATATCAAAAATAAAGTGTAGAGAAAAAAAATGGATACAACTAAAGATAAACACTTACGCCAAAATCAAGTCTTCAGTATTATCTCAGATTGGTGTACTGCTGGTCCTGTGTACATTTCAAGGATACAACCAACGTTGACTTTGTGGCTGTGCAATCCATTGGAATCTCTAGTAATGACATTCACTGCACGCGGCCTAAGGTGGATTAGCAGGCTAAAACCCTGTTCTCGAGTGCCCCGCTGCAGCATGAGATTGAATCGGTCCCACCG
The DNA here is from genome assembly GCA_016801125.1 of Novumbra hubbsi. Taxonomy (NCBI): domain Eukaryota; kingdom Metazoa; phylum Chordata; class Actinopteri; order Esociformes; family Umbridae; genus Novumbra; species Novumbra hubbsi. The sequence goes on from JACXGK010000347.1 coordinate 3,713, forward strand.
CTCTTTCACCCAAAACCTCACTCATCTATCTATTCCCAGTGTCTGTATCCTTAACAATTACTGGAAGAAAATAATTGTAAGAAATCACAGAACCACAAATGTTTATTTTTGGCCATGATAAACATGAGTCCAATAGTGGGGTTTGGCCAAGCTGTTGTTGGTGTGATGGCATTCTCTCCCAAAATAAAACAGGAAATCACAAACTTTGTTAAGACAATTGCACTGTTATGCGATTAATTCTCACTGTGATCCCTCACTTTATGAAAAACAGTTTAACTTAATTGGGTCTTCTTTCTTTTGAATACTTTACCCAATCAAATTACTTAAACCCTCTCATCTATATTAGCTCATTAGGAGAGTGTAGAATTGCAACTGATTCATGGTGATTCACAATTAAGCAGATGATGAAACTGTGTGATAGACAGATGGACCGCTTCCCATACAGCCAGCAGGTATTTCCCAACGGTGCTTGTTGTTAACCACAAAACAGCTTTTTACACACGGCACTGAATACATTAATTGTGTGAGCACAGTATGGCTTAAAAGTTGCCTGTGGATATGTGTGGTCTGTCTTGTTTCATCACATTGAACCAGGGGGTTTTATCAAGAACGCTTAAAGCTATGATAGTGGTAGCTACCACAGCAACAGACGTGGTTTAGTGTAAAAAAAAAGTGGATTAATAGGTTTTGCATTATGGAGATATTCAAATGTTTTAAAAGCACTCCCTAAGACCTACACAGCACTCTGTGTTGTTAATGCCTTTTGCCAAACCCATACATGTAAAACTAGTACATACAGTACTGCAGTGAATCAAAATAATTCAAGCAATCAAATATGGATGATAGTAGATATATACAATACATGGTTTGTGTGTATATGCAGCTATGGCACAGTGGATGCGTATGCAGCTGTGGCATGGTGTGTGTGTGTTTGCAGCTATGGCATGGTGTGTGTGTTTGCAGCCATGGCATGGTGTGTGTGTTTGCAGCTGTGGCATGGTGTGTGTGTTTGCAGCTGTGGCATGGTGTGTGTGTGTTTGCAGCCATGGCATGGTGTGTGTGTTTGCAGCTGTGGCATGGTGTGTGTGTTTGCAGCTGTGGCATGGTGTGTGTGTTTGCAGCTATGGCATGGTGTGTGCGTTTGCAGCTATGGCATGGTGTGTGTGTTTGCAGCCATGGCACAGGGGATGCGTATGCAGCTATGGCATGGTGTGTGTGTTTGCAGCTATGGCATGGTGTGGGTGTTTGCAGCTATGGCATGGTGTATGTGTGTTTGCAGCTATGGCATGGTGTATGTGTGTTTGCAGCTATGGCATGGTGTGTGTGTGTTTGCAGCTATGGCATGGTGTGTGTGTTTGCAGCTATGGCACAATATGTGTGTTTGCTGCTATGGCATGGTGTGTGTGTTAGCATCTATGGCACGATGTGTGTGTTTGCTGCTATGGCATGGTGTGTGTGTTTGCAGCTATGGCACAGTGGATATTGGCAGCAACTCTATGCGTGCATAGTGTGGCATGTTGTTTTACTACTTGTGTGAGTAGATTTAATAGATGTGGCTGTGTCTCATCTTGTTAAATATGAGTAAGAAAAGGGTCCCCTTGTACAAGTCACCTGACAAACGCCATAAACGTTCAATCAGTCTCTTGTCAACTTCATGGAACACCACAATTTGTCACAGTATTTTCTAGCACTTTCTGACTAAGCGACTGTTTTAACCCTAAGGTAAAATCCAGTGCAGATCTCAGTTGCCTCATCTGCTAGCTTACAAAGCTAGATAAAACCAAATCAAACAATGAAGTAATTATTCTCGACGGACACACCACCAAGAAGTCCAATCAAGCAGAGTTAATTGAGCATTATTAATGGCCCTCTATTTCACCAAGTGCAGTTGGGGCCTGGTAAACATTCTGGTCCCCCAGTGTGCAGGTATTTCAGCAATAATGTGGAGTCAGGGAGGTTTCGTTGCGACAGGGAAAATCAATATTGAGGTGATTAGATGAGAAGCAGGCTGCTTCCAGCTCAAACTGTGCCATGGCTCTCTAGCTCAGTTCCCCGAGGACAGACGTGTTTACTGTACACTACACACTCTGTACAGAAAGGCTGCCTGAACAGACCAGAATGAGACTTGTTCCTAGCCTACACGGCTTGCTGAGAAAGGAGCTAATTAAACCACAGAATGTATTTACAAAGCAGAGAATGTAAAGACTAAGACTACAACTGTAACTTTAGTTCATAGCAGGCAGAAAGGTCAACGACATCAAAGGTTTTGTCAACATGTTATTCTCAGAGGTCAAAACACTGACAAAGGTAATAAAAAAAACACATTAAACACTTCAAGCTTTTTATTTGTACATTTCCTGACATAAATGGCTATAGTGATGTCTTGAAAACAAAATATGCAGGGTTTGGTAGGTCACTTTTACAAGTTACCTGTCCATATTTGCAATCTTTAAGCTTAAACTTTAAGATTACTCAAACTCAGTAACTGAATCTGAATTACGTTTAGATTACTTTCATATTAAGAGGCATTAGAAGACAAATAGGAATATAACCAATTGAACACCTTTTTACGCAATCAATCAATGTTAGTTTACATAGCTGGCGAAAACAGAATTAGCATTTTACCATATGGGTTATGTACAGTGCCTTGGGAAAGGGTTTAGCATAGGGCAACATCTCTATATAATAAATAAATATTGTTAAAAAAGATTGTACACATAATTTGCAGTAGCATGTTTGTCAAATTTGTCACCAGTTTGTCAAAATGATGCACAAACCTTATGTGAATGCAAGAACACATTTGCGATCACCCTGCACTCAAATTTAAGTTAAACCCGTAACGTAACCTGCAACAGTTAGGGCCACCAGCGTTGGATTTTCAAAACGCAAATCACATGAATAACCTGTGATTTACACCTGCACTCTTAGCTTAAAGTCAATGTTGTCTGCAGCCATTCTTATTAATTAGTAGCCCAGTCAGTAACGTTTACAATGATATGACATCCTCCAATTAGTAGTTTACAAAATTTGGGATTCAGAGAACAAACAGAATATTTAGCTGTCATGAAATTCCTGCAAAGACAGACAGAGAGGATTTTTCTTAGTTCACAATGGAATATGCTTGTCCCAGTGCTTTATTTAACATAAACATAAGAATTTGGATATTAAAACAATTAAGTGTAGAGTGTAACTTATAAGGGTAAAAAAAACAAGAAAAGAGAAAGAAATTAAGTCATTCTATAGTTAATCATTGGATTTTCATTAAATGGCTTTACCTAAATGTAAATCATTGTAACATTCGGAAACAGATTGGACCTTTTGTTGAACCCTAACTAAAAACACTAAAATCTCCGTAAAATAACTGATATAAAAATGTCTCTTGATTTTGACAATCTGCACTTTTGTAACTTGACCTTATAGGGATGAAATAATTCACTACATAACATCTTTAAAATCTGTATAAAAATCACACAAATGGAACCGTATATACCCCACGTTTTGATATATGAACTGAATCAGATAGCAGATGCTACCTTGCAAAGAATCATGGATGCACCTGGGAAAAGTAAGCTAACAAGGATTGCCTTTGGTTGCTCTTGCAACGCTATCAATAATAAATGTCTGCTTTTTGTGTACTAGCCTCCTCGCAATGCATTATTGGGCCTCCCTGGAGATACCTGTACCTCCAGCACTAATATGAAATTTGGCAAGGTCCTTAACTTGAAAACAACACCAGCAAAAGTGCTGAAAAGGTTTGTTTGTGTTTATCTGGCCTCAATGACCTTGTATTTCTCATAAAACCAATCAGGTAATGTGGCAACAAAAGGTTTCCAAATGTGCCACTTGCATTTTAATGCACATATCCTTAATTAGAAACTCTGTTAAGGCTCAATAGTCCTTTTTCTATAATTTGGTCATTTACCCTCCCCAGAAGACTGTTGGTTTTGTTCCGTTGGTAACCGGAAGGCTGCGTTTTCATTTTTTTACTCCGTCAATCTCGATATGTATTGACCCCACCCCAGAACCTTTATTCTCATATACCTATTAGTATCTGTCTTACATATGAATGGTTATTTTTGATATATTACTTACAATTATTAGTTCTATTATGGGTGGATATCTGTTTTGATAAATTCTGGCAACTCAACTGAGGTCAATGTTTTAAGTACATGACCCATATCTATCACAAGCCATCTCCATTTTAAGAATGATTGAATATGCAGGTTGTCACAGCCCTTATAGAAATACACTGGGTGTCAGATCAGAGAGAAGTAGATATAGATGCACTGTACAGAATGTTGGAGGTTGAGGACATGTACTCATGGACTACTGATGCTGTCCCTACTAAATGAAAGGCTGACTCATCATCTTAGCCCAGGAGTTAAGGACATCTCACATAACTACTAGTTCTATTAAGATTCCCAGACACGTGCCTCTCATTGTTCTGCTGGAACCGCTTATCTTCATTGGCTCCTGCACACAACAGCTGCATTGTATGGAGCAAGCACAGTTACTTTGTAATGAGAATGCAGGATGTCATCACCATCATCTAGGGCTGTTCAGCAAAAAATCCATTAAATACACATTTGATACTTGTATGTCTGCCTGTCCCTATTGAAGGATTTTCTTGTAGCAATAACAGGCAAAATAAGTGCTGAAAATAGTGTTCTAAACAAGCAGTAGTACTGAAGTACTGTTAGTCTTTGCTGGGCTATTAGTTTTTCATGATTAAATATTGAACTAAAATTTATTTTTATTTATAAATTATTGTATTTTATTGTATTTTTTTCACCTACATTTTAGCATGGGGAGGTTATTAATTTGATTTGTTGAACACTTTTTGGGTTATAACATATATGCAAATATGATATTTCGTGGTTTGGATGTCTTATAATATTGGGATCCGATGTTCAACTATGATGTTGTCATATGTCAGATGACAAACAAATCCCAGATTTACCAATGCAACACAGAACCTTTCTATTTGAACTTTTTTTCATCTTAATATCACAAGATTCCCTTCAGCACAGCAGGCCTGTGCCAGACTATAATATGGGAAATTAGAGTCCATGGTTGAGTAAGCTGAGCAGCACTTGGGGTTCTGCTGTTGTTCTGGTAGCCTTTAGGACTATTGACTGTGATGTACAACCTCCAGAATCAAGGTGATACTGATTGTGCAAATGAATATCAACAGTTAACCTGCAGCTCAAAACACCATGGTTTATGGATGAAAGCTTCAAATACAAATCAAAGGAAACTTGAATTCACAATAATGTTAGTATGCCTCATCCACAAACAATATTGATTGTTTTGTTTGAGACAACATATGTGCTAGTTCATTTATTTGACTTGATTATCTCAACTTAGTTGCTGTTTTACTCTCCCATTGAGTTAATGGGAGACCTATTAATGACAATGAAAAAAATCTTGCATTAGTTTTTTAAACCATCATTGTAAAAATATATTTTTATTTTCTCTCTTTAATTTAATTTGATCCAAGCCCTAAAATGTCATTTTCTTCTTGGTTTCCGATAAAAATAGCTTCTGGCCTAGATAAAAAAACAAGAGTACCAATGTTAGTAATGTTCTTACTGTTCTCTCCCTTTCTGACTTTTTGACACCAAGACACTTCTTTGTCTTTGAGTCTTTTGCCACTGAAACCATCGTTCTTACTGTGTGGTGTCAATATAGACACACATCCTCTTCCAGGCCTACCATTTCAACAACAACCTATTGTTGCCCATCATTACTGTGTTCTTAGGCCTTTCCCACAGAGATGGATTTCAATTTGACCTTTGTGTCACCTCATATTTACACCCCAGCAAAACAGGAACACATGGCCTATCAATGAAATCTTCCTAATCAATCCAGTGAACTTAAAAATGTAAAATATAACTAGATGTTGTAGTTACTATGATTCATCAGTGAAAATATGTTGGAGCTTATCCACTAACCAAACCAACAAATTTTGTTCTTTCAGGGCAGGCTCTCTGTTTAAATTCATGTGTTTATACCTAAGTAGCTAGGTAACTAATTAGCTAGAAAACGATGTGCACACAGTAATACAAGTCAATATCTGCATGTCAAAATGCAGTTGTAAAATCCTTTAAATAAACTATAGTTAAACTATTACAATTTTCACTTTTTCAGCTTATAGCTGAGTTAAATAGTTTTCTTTGACATCTTACAAGGGGCTTTGTGAGTCAAACAAATCAGACATACAATATTGACATTAATAATGTTGTAAATGACTATTGTAGCTGGAAAAGGCCTAATTAATGGAATATTTATATGGGCACACAGAGGCCCATTATCAGCAACCATTATTCCTGTGTTCCCTAATCCAAAGATTTTTTTTTGAAAAAGTCAATTGAAAACTGTTTTCCTATTATGTTAGTACAGCTGAAAATTGTGCTGATTTAGATACCAAAGGGGCCGTTGACAGTCTTCATTTAGAATCCCATAGCGGCCGCTGACGGCTGTGTTTCTTTAAAGATAATACTTGTAAATATAAATATCACAAAATCTAGGAGAAAAACCTGTAACTGTATTACCGTGGATGTTGTCATTAATAAGACACCAGAATAAGGGTATGCTGTTTCTTTGACTAGTTTTTAAAATGTCTTTACTCAATATGCTAGCACCAAAACAGCCTTGGCTTTTAACGTTAGAAGAGGCTATTTTTCTGTTGCTTGGTGGTGAGTCCAAGTTGGAAACATCTTTGCACTTTGAAATCCATGTTGAGGTGAGTAACAAAATAAATTCTGTATATATGTGTGGTGTTGTACATATGCTGTGAAATGTTGGTAATATATTTTAGATGGCAATAACATACCTGTCACGATATCTTGATAGGCGAGTTCATCAGCTCAGCTGTGGAGCTGGAATGGTTGTTGTTGGCTAATTAGTTGGATGTTTTTTTTGCATTACTCCTGATTTCATTCATAAATGGAAACTGCCATAGATAACTAGACAACTAAATGTCTGGTTCGGTTCATTTATCAGACTATAGAAATGGTGTATGCCCGTAAATGTTTCGCTTTTTAACGAAGTGTCACGTTCACTAGCTAGCCAAGATTAGAGACAGTAACGTTATGCTTCGCTGAAAACATCGTCACGCTGACAACGTCGTCTCTTGATCATGATAGACATTTAGCTAAATTATACAGAAAATGACAACACTGAATATGGAAGACTGCATGTCACAAATTCTAGAATCACAGGTCCATTAGAAGACTGAATTATTCTACAATAGTGGCCCATTAAAATCCCAACGACTGTAGCAAATTTAAAAGTAGTGCAAGTGTGTTTACCATCTGTCATTGACTGGTGTTGCGGAAATGTATTTGTTACAAAATGAAAGTGTAACATGCAATGCCACACTCAATGTATATTGTATTAAGATTTGTGTGCCTTATGATTTCGTTGTAATGATTCCATTAGATGTGTAGACCGCAAATTATTGCTGTCTCGTAAAAAAAGAGGCAGTTTTGTTGTATGCCAACTTAGATGTTGGTTCTTGTGTCTGCCACAGTGTCATGGATACTTCCAGTTAGGCTATATAGAAACAAACCCAACTGCTTGCTGAAGCTATCTTACTATCTGGTTAGTCTATGAATTTATTAGACAAAATGTGTAATGGAAAATGTGTGATGCATTCGAAGAGGAAGTGGTGGAGAACAAGTTAGAATTTTTATTACAAGCGTTTAGAAAACAATATATATTATTCAATGTTATGTGAATGTGGTGACAAATTAAAGATGAAGATTAGCATTCTACTGGAGTGTAAAGGGTTAAAGAAGCAATGCAACTGGTCTACTTTAGGCTGGTTAAGTGTCTGGTCATCAACAATTGTGAGTTTGATTACAAGCTTTTACAAGTGGGTTTGATTACAAGTTTTTGGTCAAAATGACCAAAGTCTTTTGAAAATCTATTCTAGTTCTGAGAAATAAAGGCTATTCCACGTGAGACATTGCCAAGAAACTGATGATCTCACACAACACTCTGAACTACTCCCTTCATAGCACAAACCAGAATAAAATGGGGAGTGGGAGGCCCACAACTAAGCAAGAGGACAAAAAGTGTCTCAATACAAATCCGAGTAAAGTTTGAAAAACATATGTCTGACAGGTCCACAAGTGGCAGCTTCATTAAATAGTACTCGTAAATATATGATAAAGTTTTGCTTGTGCCATCTGCATGGTGGAGTCAATGTCATGGTCTGGGTGCTTTGGTGGTGGTAAAGTGGGAGATTTGTACAGGATGAAGTATGCCATAGAACATATATATATTTTTTTTATTTAGGTGCAGGTTATTTTTCTAAAAGCAGGATAAAACTACATGTTCTACCATAGTATCTCCAGAATGAGAACTATATAATATCTATATGGACACGTTTGATTGTTTAAAGGTAACTAGATACAAATAAGGGAGAGGGATTCTAAAGTATGCTACTCAAACTCAAAAATGTGAGTGTTCTTACTCTTTAACCGCTAAGGATTTAATAGAAAATGGTGTGACCTGGCGGAAATATCCTGGGTTTCCTATATGCTTGCAGAATCTGACTCAGCAGAAATATCTGCAGCCAGGGATGGTCCAGACTTCATGATCAAGGTTTTTTTTGTGACTGAAATGAACCACGAGGTGGATTGAAAAGCCTCCTTTATCCGTAGACTTCCCCATTGATCAGCGATTCAGTAGATCTCTAGAAGGATTGCATTTATTGACCACAGGGTGACACTATACCCTCAGAAATATCCCCTGAGATTCATCTAGAGGTATTTCTATAAAGAGTTACTCCAACATCAGTAGACCATGGATTTTATGTTTGACTGGGCTTTGCTTTGAGAAATGAGGAGCCATTCGTTTTTCAGCCAGAAATCTTTAGTCCCACATTATGCTGACTGTACCATTGAGGTGTGAAGTCATTGTTGCTTTGTTGTTTTTTTCTCAAGTCAATTAAATGCAGATGCGTGTGATTAAAAGTGTGTGTGCGTGTTCGCACACCTGCCTGTACATTCATTTGTGTTGTTGTGTTAGCGTGGATCTGTGTGCATCGATGAGTAGAAGGGGGCACAGGCAAGTCGGCACATAGAAGCAAAGCATCCTTTATCAAAGTTACCACAGGGGAGGAGTCAGGGGTCTCCATGATGACATCTAGTACAGCCACTCAGATAAATGCTACAGATGGGAAATAAGTGTGCGCTGTAACACCCGCAGTTAAACCCATAATGAGGATGGAGTGTGCTCCTGAGCTCTATGGGCTGGCTGTGCTGCGTCCGTGTAGTGAGGAGCCCACACGTTGGTGGTACCGCCTCTGCAGAGCTGCATGGGCCAACATGCTCACGTTCCACTGGGCTTTCGAGATGATTAGTTAGATAAGCCCTAGCCTACCGATCACTGGTAATGAAGATGTAGCCCTGCTGCACCTCACAGGGCCCACTGACAGAGCGGTTTCCCAAGCTGTTAGGTGGAATCCTTCAGGCAGGCTGCGGGGTTGCGGGGCTGTGGCTCCATATGGCCCCACAGACTTAGTGCATGTGTTCACTTGCGCTGCAGGCCGACATTATGGGCAGAGTTGGAATGGGGTGCTGAAATCGAGAAGGAAATGATACCTCCAGGGTGTTAAAGGATATGATTGCCCACGGATCTTGGGATGTGTCTGCCACAGTGTCATGGATACTTTATACTCTAACTTCTTATTATGGTAATGATCTCTGGGACTGCAGGCCATGGGGGCCAGAAGCTGTGTGTGCGTCAATCTGTTTGATTGGACCCATTTACAAATTACCCACACCCGCCGCCACACACACAAACACACAGACACTTTGTCAAACATTTGTCAGTTGTTTTCACTTACCAGATTACAAATTCAAATAAATAAATAAGGTAAAGTAAAGGAGTGTTGCATAACATAAATAAAACTGCTTCCTTTGAAATAACATGCACATGAACTAGACTTAGCATGGACAGGTTTAGCATGTTCAACCACTGATACCATGTTAACAGTAGAATAACAGTAGACAGTAATTGCAATGACCATAACAGGAAGTATAAATACTGCATACAGAAGTTATTTATAGCAACATGATAGTGGAACCATAAGTAAACATCTGTCCTTCTAACATGAATTTGATTCATCATTTTTTGGTTAAATTGTCAGCTTGACGCCCACAAATACATTTCAGCAACATTAACAGTTGATATGCAAATAATGTACATCCCAAAGCCTCCCACTTTAATAACGGTAAAATGGTGACACTCTCAGCCTAACAGAGTGACAGTATGATGAATGGAGGCTCATGGATACTTTACATGGGCAAATGCACTCTGTATGCCTGCCAGGTGTCTTTGAAACACTGGGGGGAAAATAAATAAAAAGTTGACTGAATTCATATTCATGATGACCCAAGGGCTTTGGGGGTGTATAGTAGCTGGCAGAGAAAAGAGACACAGAATATGATGTGCATCCCAAATGGCACCCTAGGCCATAGTGCACTACATTTAAGTGTGCGATTGGCTTGGTCAATAGTAGTAAGCTATGAGGAGACTGCTGCTTTTTGGGATGCAGATAGAGTAGCAGTGTGAGATAGACTGACAGGAGAGTGACAATGCTTACAGAGTACAGCCTCCTCTAGTCTAATTGGGCCATGTTGACCTCCGCACGTGAATCAGCAGTCTCCGGAACGCCTCAGGAATGATAAAAGATGCACCTTTCCTTACGTTCATCTTTAGAAGTGGCTCTTTGTATCACACTTGCATCTTTACTTACACCTGTGTCCCTGTCTGGTTAGAGAATTCGGCTACGATTAATTCAATATCATTATATGGTTCAACGCTCTCAGTCTTTTGTGAAGAAATCCTGACTTTCTTTATTTAAAGCGGCAGTATTCTGCTTCGTCCTAAATCTCACAGAGGCATTACATATATTTCGAGCGCTATTTCTGTGCTCCTCCTCAGGGTTACGTATTTGCATGTTTTTACCACAATCCAATTATTTGGGTTATTTAAAAAATATTTCATAATTTCAATGATACAAATATTTCATAGGTTCAATTATACAATTCTTTCAGATTAACATTTTGGAGTTTAGGTTAATGGTAGAACGACTTTTTATAAATTGTGGCTTGTCTAAAGACACCAACCTATATACATCAGCAGACACTTGCCATCACTTGTCATTCCGGGCTTGGGCATGCCACTTCCCATATTACCACTGTTCTACCCATTGCGCACACCTGCCACCTATGCCCTCATCAGCACCACTCTATTTAGTCCCAGTCTTCACTACACTGCCTTGCCCGTTCAACACCATTCTTTGTCGTGATTAGGCTCACTAGAAACAAGGTACGCGTAATCGTGCATCTGCGCCATTTAAGTGTTTTTTCCCGTTGTTGTCTGTTTCGGCTCTAGTTCTTTTTTTTTTCTGGCAAAAAGACTGCTGATGGTGCTCCTACCGTACTTCTTTATCAGGGCCTGGAAGAAGAGACGCTCCTTTTTAGCTTTGTCAGGGTGGATCTTTGCAAGATGTTCCTTCAGACGGCAAGGTTTCATCGCCTCGTTTAAAAATACGTGTTCACACAACAAACACATTGGAAGTTGTGCATTGTTTGGCGAAGGTACAAAGCCATAACTAAATATTCAATAGAGTACTGACTGCAATTTTTTGTAGACTTCAAAATAAACGACCGGACCGATTTATAACGCAGCAGAGCGGTGTGTCATCGGAAATCAAGCCGGCTGATGGCGTTGCTGTATTCCACTTGGCAGGTGTCTGGTCGTAGAATATTGTTTGTTTTTTTGAACATGCTAGTTTGGGTTCATATGCTTTCGCAACGATGTATGCAGTCAACAATGCCGCTTGTACTGAATGGTGTTTTAATGTGCAGGGGAAGTCCGACAGCGGAATATTCCTCTTGTAAATGTTTCGCCACTCTTATACCAAGACTGCATCCCCCAGATAATTTAAGGCGTTTAAGAGAAATGCATTCTTCCACGGGTAATACCAAGAAAAAGAGCGTCCAGAGTTTGCACAGTAAACGAAAAAAATTACAATACTCCTGTTCTCATGAAGGGAGCAAGGAGCTGCGCCACAAGAACCTGACAGAAACACAAAGGAAGAGGTGTTACGATAGTACACCGTCTCGTCCAATTGCAGTGGCGTAAACTAGAAAGTTTTAATGTTGCAGACCACAAGTAGGTACAACTTTAAACCGTGTAAACTCACCTTAAAACCAACGCCCCCCCAAAACGTTTTGAAATAATGCTTCCAGCGCCCACTTTCAACCTCTAAACGCCCCCTCGGGGGCGGTAACGCCCCTCGTTGAGAAACTCTGTTTTAGGGTCTCCTTTCCCCCCCAATTGATAGTCTTCAGTAGTTATCCACTATAGTGTATTTCCTCAATAAACCAGGTTGTCTGCCATTGCTAAATTCTTGTTTGTAATGCACCATAAGATCCCACATTAGCTGAACACCAGTTGGCTGCTTTTCCTTCACTCTGCGGTCCAACTCATCCCGAAAAATGTTGGGTTAAGGTCCGGTAATCTGATGCGGCACCATTAGTCTCCGTCTAGATCATTTGTTTTGGATCGAACGAAATGGGATGGTGTATGGTTGCAGAATGCTGTGGTAGCCCGGCTGGTTGAGTGTGCCTTGAATTGTAAATAAATCACAGTGTCGCCAGCAAAGCACCCCCACGCTACTTTGCGCCTCCTCAGTACATCAAAGTGGGAACCACGGAAGCAAGGATCATCCATTCACCTAATCTGCATCTCACAAAGACTGCGATTGGAACCAAAATCTAATTTGGACTTGTTAGTCAATAACACCAAGTCAATTAAAGTTAGGAAGCATACGCAATCCTCCAGACTAAAGAAGAGGTGGACCATCCAGCTTTTTATCAGCGCACTTCTAAAATCAGCATCCATTATGGTTTTTCAGGAATCTCCTTGCTTATTTTAGCAAGACGATGCCAAATCACATCCTACATGGCTCTGTAGTAAAATAGTCCAGGTGCTAAACTGGCTTCAAAACGAAAGCAATTGGTCTCCTCACTTCCCAGACACTTACAGATTTTTGTTAAAATAAGAGGTAATGCAATTCAGTGGACTTCAGTGAAACCTGTTGCTTGCATCAAACTTAAAATGGGCATGTATTTTTCCAAAAGGTTCTCGGTTTCAACATTTGAAATTGTTTTTGTACTATTTTTCAATTAATTACAGTGATACATGATTTGCATTTCATTATGTTTTTATTTGCATTTTACAACGCCTCCACAACCATTTTGATTACTGGTCAAATTACAAGCAGAATTAGTTACGTTTATTCCTCAGACCTAGATCTGGACTGGGAATGCATTCAAGTATGCAATGTGTATTGTTTATTTGTCCATTTAACTGTTATGTTAAATTAGGATTATAGGTCATCTTTGTATATTGTACACTTCCTTGTAGTCAACCCTTTTACAAACATGTTTGCGTGTGCATCAGCTCGTGTTTTTGTAATAAATCATGCATAATCACAGCAGAGAAAGCATAAACACATGTAACAAGGCAAAGTAACGGCTTAACACAATTTCCAAAGACTGAAGTGCTTTATACACTCCTGATTCTGTCATGTCCAATTGAACACGTGGTGACAATTTCACATCAGCAACACACACAGCAAACCTCCACATATTCCTCAGGCTGTTGGACACACAGAGTCACACACTTATAGTTATAAAAAAAAAACTCGAGAAAAAAAAAAAATATATATATTATAATAATGACGTAATTCAATCGGCTCTCTATGGACCCACGACCTGTCTAATGCACCAAACATACACTATTAAGCCACTGACTCAATTGTGTGGTAAAGAGGTTTTAGGTTCATTGACGGGTAATCTTTTAGACAAGAAGAACAAGTGTTGCCCATGGCCATGAGTGATGCGTGCCATAACTGATTAAGGTGTCATTCATCCCAGAGGCATTGTGACACATCATAAACAAACACCCAACATGAAGCTGACATAATAATGACATAACATTGCCTAAAGAACACTGTGCACACACACTATGTAGAAACAGAGTGGTTTAAAAGGCTTTCCATTTTGTGTACTGTTTAAAATAATTAAACGGCAATAACTATGGAACAGTTGTCTCAATGATTTATGAGCGTTAATTGGAATAGCATACATTGAAATACTCTGTTAAAGTTTCCACTTGTTATATTCATCGATTTATTGACGCACAATAATTCTATTTAACATGCCCTGATTTGTTATACATTAACTGAGATGGCTTACAATTTAAATAATTCAGTCTCGTAGGAAAATTTATATTGTTCACAATTTCTATTTAATTGTTTTTGGTAGGCAAGGGTTTAAGTTTTTTTTCAATCGAGGGCATTGTAGGGTCATCTCATTTGAATATTACAAAATCCAAATATTTTTAACGTTTTAGATTATTGGCTTATTATCTCAGTGCAGGTCCAATCTTGCATTCATCCCTTAATTGGCAGGATAGGGTTGGATCCCTTAACTCAGCAGAACGTTTTCAGCTGCTGCTGAAAAACCACAGACACTGAAATACTAAGACCGATTGCTAATTGCCAGCCACAGGTAAGGAGACACACCAGACATTTGTAAGAGGTATTGCCAGGGAGACAGTTAAGGCACCTAGTGATACCTGGATACATTAGGAACACTACTGCAAATTGGAGTGGAACTAAATCAAGATCACAGTCACAAGTACTGAGCAATCAGATAGTAAAACAAGGATAAAATAAACAGCACTACATTTCTATAGGTCAAGCAAAACAATACCAGTAACAATTTAGGAAAAGCAAAATATACTTCATTTATTAGGAAACAGTAGTCCCAAAAAATAATTGTAGTTGGGAGACATGTGGATGAGAGGATTTAACAAAACCGAATACCAAAACCAAAATTCCTAGGTAGTGCATTGACTGTAATGTTACGATGGTTACATTGGTTATTGTTTTAATATTCATGTCCTGTAAATAAAGTCCAGTCAACAAAGTCTGAACTATTGTATTGCCCACATTAAATGGACGTTTGGGTTGGTGTGGCAGGCAGCAGAGTCGGAAAGGTTAGAAAGTTTGGCCATAGACAGGCTTTTTATTAGCGTACTAATTGAGGTTTCTAGAAATTGTTAATAGAGTGGAATAAAAAAAAGAGAGCATTCTTAAAATGAGTTCATTTTTTATTTGAGATGAGAATTGGAATGGAGTTGTAATTAGAACTCAATTGCAATTCTAATTCTCTGCTTAATTCTCAGTTTTAAAATAACTTAAAATGTTACAGGTTCAAATGGTAAGGAACCCATTTTTTGATCTTGTCGAAAACCATTTAACAAATCTTCAGTGTGAAATTTTGTGACTCAAAATAATTATTTGACATTTTCAAACTGTCAGGTTTGTAGCTGTCAAAAGAGAATGTATGTTCTATTATATAACTGCATTTTATATAAAAGTAGGTAATGAATGTTGACATTTTACACCTTAAAAAAGAGGCCAAATATACAATTTTATAGTTTGTACTTTGCAGTCTGCATATTGCCACATTCTTTCACTTCCTAATTCTACTTGATAAATTACAGGTAAAAAGGTTACATTTTACTGAGCAACATCTTCAATCGCGAACAGCTTAGCTGGCTTGGCTAACCTGGGATTTACTTAGTTATACATTTGTATTAATTATGACATGCCCATATTTGTAATAAATAATTTTATTCCAACACTTTTCATAGAAATTAAATATACAAACATTATACGATCTGTAATCCAAACATTTGATCCATAATGTTTTAAAAACACATTTTACACATGTGTGCCATTTATTGCAAATCAACTGTAACATTAAGCCTGAATAATACTCTGCCAAGTACAACATCTGGTGAAAACAAGGTACCTGTCTATCTTTCAAGAAGTCTGGTGGTGGGAGCTTCATACTGTGGGGATGCATCTCAGCAGCAGTGAGAATTGTCAGAATAGAGGGAAAAATGAACAGAGAAAACAAAAATACAGTAAGGACCTTGAGGTAAACCACAGGACCTTAAACTTTAAGATATTTCTCAGTCAGGTAGGCAAAGCTGGAAGAGGCATACTTCAGACCAATGAAAGTTGTGATCACAGTGTACATTGATGGACTCAAACAGATTTATTTTTCATTTTTTATTATTAATTATATCCATAACAAAGTGTGTAGGATGTGAAATCCGTCTGAGAATGTTGTAATGAAGTGATTTGTATTGGTCTCAACTGTATTGATAGAACATACGGCTCTACAAACATAACAGACAAATATCTCATTATTACAGTTAAGATTTTAACCTTAGCTAAAGCAAAACTTTTGCCCTCTATTGTAAAACAAGTATTCCCAAAAAAGTTAGGACACTGGATAAAATGCAAATAAGAACAGAATGCAAAATGATGGGCAAATCATTTATGCCTCTATTTAATTGAAAATAGTCCAACACATCAAATGTTGCGGCAAGTCAACCTCTGTTGCTGATTACTGTCTTGTGAAAAATGGACAAAAATGTTTACTTCACATGGAGTTGCTGTTTTATATGGAGGGAAACTGGGTGGTGGTGGGAAGGTAATATGTAGGTTGTTGACTGCCAGGGTCCTTAGTCCCTCTCCTTCTCTTTCTAGTGAAACAAAGATGTTTAATTAAAGAAAGACAAAAAAGTGAAAAACTCCCCCTCTGTCGCTCTCTT
>JACXGK010000347.1:20534-50049 GCA_016801125.1 Novumbra hubbsi
CCCCCCCCCCCCCCCCCCCCACCCCCACACACACACACACACACACACACACAGGCGTGTCAGAGGCCAGTGCTGGCACTCTGTCACTTTCTGTAATAAATAGCTGGCAGCAGTCTGTGGTGGTGCAGTGGGAGCGCTGAGCGTCTGCTGTCTCTTCCACTTAGCTGATTTATACGGACAGGGGCTCATCTAAATTAAACCAGGGAGAAACAGAATCAAGGCAGTGTCAGGTGTCCGCTAATATTTCATATGAGGCTCGACAAGAAGTACCGAGGAGTACTGTGGACCAAGTGTGTTATCTTCATTTTTCTTTAATAGCATTATGTAAGGAGATGTTATTGTTAGAATGATCCTCCCAACTTTATTTCCTGTACGCACCTTACTTACTTGTGGGAATTGGCCACTATGGATAGGGCTGAAGCCTTTTTACACTACCATGTTAAGAGCTTTGTGTCAGAGCAGAATCATTTCAAGTTGATCCCCTATCTTTGCCATTGATGAATCAGACCCAGCACACATGGACGATGTTGATTCATTCTGGTTTACAACCCTGTATCCCTGTCTCTTAAAGCTGGCCATAGCAATTTTCACAGCACTTTTATGAGACAAAGAAATCTTTTACAGAGTCATAATATTATCTCTCCTAGCTCTGTGTTACAAACCCCTTGGCTCTAGATGTCTAGGGTGGATGGTAAAGAGACCTATAACATAAATCGTGCGTATCATAATAGTGAAAAGAAACAGTGAGAACAAATTACACAGACAACCAAAGATACCCTCAAACACAAACGTTTATTATCAACCCATAGTAAACAGTTTGGAGAAAAGGGCTGAGCTGGACCCAAGGAAAGAAATAATACATAACAAAAAAAAACTAAACTGATCTTGCCTGCCTCAAGAACTGCTGAGCTCTCTACTAGCTATACAAAAATACAGTGGGTGGTCCGCTCAGCTCTAACTAGTGTTTTTAAACAAGGTTTTCCAATGGGTTGTGCATGCCCATGGGCGAATAAAAATCCCCTTTCCCAGGTTGCACAGGTTAAACTGCAAACAAGGGACTTGACAACAGCAAACAAGACACCACAGCATGAACCACGACAAAGTGAGATGTATGGGCAATGACTAAACTAGGTTAGGTATAAAGGAACAAAAGACTAAAAAGGTCTGTGCATATTGTGTATCCCAGTGTGTGAGCAAGTCAAGAAGAGTATCCAGGAGAAACAACTGACAAGGTTTTTAAACCAGGGGATGTGATTGGGTAACTGAAAACAGGAACAGGTGGCGCAATCAGGAGGAATGTCTACTGATTGGTCCACCGCAGCAATCAGAAGATGAACTGAAGACTGGGTGGGACACAGCAACAACACAAATCTGGAACAAAAGGGACACCTGTGATTAAGGCTCTCCTTCAGTTTAAAAAAAATATGGGATCGTAAGATATAGGATATTTATTTATTATTAATATTCATTGTTTCGTTGATTTATGTATATTTATGTATATGTGTACATATATGTGTAATTATTATTTTTTGAAAACCTGATGGTTCACACTCCGATACAGTAGGTGGCGATGTGCAGTTGGTTTGCAATCCGCCATTAAAAAGAAAGAAGAAGATGCCTGTAATTATGGCAGAAGGAGAGGAAAATCATAAATACACTTATAGGATACCTAGATGTGTAACACCTTGCCACTAAGGAATTGGAGTAAGCAAACTTAGATTTGATTGTTTTGCCATCAAACAATTATTATTGTTGTTTACACAGTACCTCATTAGGAATTGCAATCTAGGTCAGGCGGGAATAATTAGAAAGCTTGTTCTATTGACAAGTGACTACCTAGATTGTAAAATCTGATTGCATAGTGTTTGGCTTTAAAAAAGAAAATCTGAGAAACAGATGTCAACTTTGTTTTACGTAAAATGAAGTGACATTAGTGTTGAGCTGAGTGTATTGCTGTGACTTTTCCTAATCAAACATTACATCATGAGTTCTATGACAAAATTTTGGCGTCATCCTCATTCAGCGCAAACATGCAGTGTGGTAAATGAAGCAAATACTGGACAATACCAAGCTATTGTTAGAATCTCATCGGGGGTGCGAAGGCTACAAGGTGGGGGTGGGGGAACTGCATGACTCGGAAACTACATGGAAGAAGATTCTGTGAAATCGAGCTTTTCTGCCTCAATTCTATGTTTGGCACAGGCCTAACATTGCATATCATTCTGAGAACACCATCTATACTGTAAAGCATTGTGGTGGCAACATCATGATATAGTGAGGCTTCTCTGCATCAAGGCCCGAAAAGCTTTTGAAGACAGGAAATTGTAGGATATGCAGGAAATTAGAGAGAAATCCAGGAAGATTAAAGTAGTCATTGCGTTGAAATTTACAATGTCTTACACATTATACTGGTCAGAATGTCGGGACCTATGCTATATAATATCTGCATTTATAGGTGTAAAATGTAATCCTAATCCTAACTTTTGTGTTGTGTTTGTCATTGGAATAACGTACAGTATTCAAGATAAGTAAGCTACGGGAAACCGTTCGGCCATGCCAATATTTTTCAAAACTGTTTCCCCAGCCAGGATATTATTCAAATCAGCCTGGTGTGACGCCATTTACAGGAAAAAAGAAATTCCACCTTGTGTTCCCCACCTTGTGACAGTTTCTGTGGAGTCAAACCTGGAATTTGATTAATTGATCCCCTGAGGGTAAGGCTCATCTGAATATTTCCATAATAGCATTCTATGCATATTGTGAGAACCATGTAATGTTAAGACCTGCACACCAATCAACCCTATGGTGCTGCACTTATAACTATTTACAGCTCATTCACACACATCATAATTCACATCCGCTGGGAGCCGATAATCTGTACAAGACACTCATGCATATTGTTGCATTTAAATGTCCTTCCATCCGAGATGGGGTCCTTCAGATGGATTTTGCCATTTGCACTTTAGTTACTGATATCTGACCTTTTGACGAAAAGGAAAATACAGGATGCAGCCATGTGCAAGGCAGGGTTACATAACAAGCACCCGGGACTGCAAAGAAACTCATTTTCCACAGAGGGGCCAGGGAGGTGTGGGGGAGCAGTTTCATCACTCTGAGCATGGTGGGATTCTGGGTAGTGCATCAAAGAGACTGTGCTATTCTTCTGAATCTAAATTCCCCACTCCACTGTTCCAGCACGATGCTAGTGTGCGAAATCCCACTTGTACAGTCTATCAGGGAGGGAACTTGTAATTCATGTTCCTCTTGTTTTCATTCCTATCGGTTATTACATAAAGGGGCCAAACCAAAGTGTCAAACTTTGGAATCATGACATTTTTGAAGCCGTATTGTTTTCATGTTGGCCACGAAGTTAGATTTGATAATGCTTTCAAAAATGTTCTGGACATTGCCAATTCAGTCAAAAGATGGTATGGCAATCCTTGTCTAGGACACGCATGTCTTTATTATCATCCTGTAACTAAACATTTTGTTGCAATTTCAGATTGTTGGCACATTGTAATATTCCATCTTGCTTCAGCTACAACAACGCAAAGCAGTGCCTTCATCTTTGGCTTTGTCCCTTCCTGCACCCTTGTGTTGTGTTTAGCCTTAGAAACCTGGTTCACACAGCTGTGATCATCAGACAGAACATTGACATTAGTTGATAGCAAGATTAAAAATCCTTGTTTGAAATATTTAACAACTGAATTTTAACGTGCTAGTATTGATTATGTGGAAATGTTTTGACATGTGTTGTTTGCTAACTTTATCTTTATTATGCCAACCATATATACAAACATTTCTGGTTTGGGATGGATTTACCACATTTTTTAGATATATGTGGATCAATAGTTTTTGTTAGACTTTGTTAGTAATAAGTAACATAAACATGAGCGGAGTACAGTATGTAACAATAATATAAATACATGAGAAATTAATAAAAATTGTAAAAAGTTTACACCACTATAATTTGAGTCAGTATTGTTGCCTCTTTTTGATTATCATCTAGCTGCTGGATTTATACTCGACGACCGATCAATTATAATTATTTTAAGTTCGTAATGTTGGTTTGATACAGGAAAAACTACAGATTGTTACAGATTTCCTACAGGACATGTCAGCACGCTAGCTCCTTGAGATTGTAGAATCAACCTCGTAATTAGAGTGAGCTTATATATGTGTGCTTTACACCTAGGGGACAGCACAGACCTTGCCAGGCCCAACATCCACCACGGGTGTTTAAGGAAATGTGTTTTGCCTTGTGTTTTCTGTGAGCTTCTTGTTTTGTCTGTTCTCTGTGTATTTGTCTGTACTCTGCCTTTTTCATGCTTGTTTTAATCCTTGAACCTAAACTGTATGTGTAAACAAGCATGGCTAGCTGTAAAAGAGACCTTGGTCTCAGTTTGTGTTCCTTGTTAAAATAAAGGTTTAATAATACCAAATTCTAATTTTGATCACCTGTAGCAATCTGCACTGAGAATGACTGCTGGGTAGGAAAGGTTAGTTAAGACTACAGTAATTAACAGTTAACTCAAATTACAAGTGATTCTGAACAAGCACACATTTGAAATTTTACTCATTAAGATTGTTCAAATTCTACTCACTTCAGGCAAACTTCAGATCATAAAGCCTATTGTTAGGAATTCAGTGGCAAAATGATTGGGTTTGCATGACATATGGGCATATAGCTCAACAAATGTATAGCTCAACAAACATTTTACTTGATTTATTTAGCTTAGTGGGCAAAGTATAAAGAGTTAAGAAACTTTCATAAATGAAATACATTTCCTGTCATTCTGAAGTCCATTTAACTCACAGATTAACACAGATTAAGTACTGGCGAAATTGTCTTTTTAACTGTTGATTTATTCAAGCCAATCCTTGAATACTCTGACCCTTCTTAAGGATCTTCAAGGATAGTGTTTTATTTCATGTGCTGATATAACTTTCATATGTTCCATTATTATAGATATTTTGTGTAATATTGCTGGGTTTTTAAAGAGACTCCCTACTCCTTGAGTTGCTAGGTCTGTCAGTGAAGATATAAGTGGGACCAGCCTCTCAGGTTCCTAGGTTACACTGTAAGGGTGAGGAGGTGGCATTAGGACATAACGGGTGAATCCTGCTGTCTAATTCCTATCCGTTCTGACAGTGCTAATGGTCTGAAATGACCGGTTTCTAAAACCTTGGCTGCCAGCAATCCCTCCCCCAACCCCATTTGCCTCACAGATTCACTCATTCCCTTCTCAGGCTAGGGACTGCAGCAGAGAGCAACCATGTACGAATGCCGGGTGACTGTCTTACAATGAGGGCTGTGTGTGACAGGAAAGGCAGATGTAAAAAGACTCACCCTACACTCTAATGAAGGTGGGAGGGCTGACTGTGGGATTGGCTGAAGTCATGTTTTGAAACAAAACCATCAAATCAGCTGGGAATCATCAGTAATTGTAGTTATTGTTTAGTAACTACATTCTTAAAGGCCAGCTGTCATTTAGAATTCAGCCACAATTTACAGAAAGAATATGCTCCCTGCTTTTTAAGTTGACATTTAGTATCTTAATTCACAACTGCCTTTGTCCAGATCCTTTCAGAATCTATTCAAAATGTATTATAACAGCAAATTTAAAATAGTATAGATCCAGTATAAGATATACACATTTATATATAGGAATGATATGATGAGCTGATATAAAGTTTATACTGTGAAATTAAGGACTTCTGATCTTGTCACTGCATTTCCAGTACTGGTTAGCTTCTATTCAGGAAGGGACCTGAAATTGCTTGATAGGACTAGGCATTTTAATGCATCATAGAGGGTAATTGAACCACACAATGAAATATAGATCAGTCTCCTTCTGTCCGTCCATGTGTGTGCAGGCAATGCATCAAATTATCTGCAGGTTAGATTTTGCCTGAACTTGGGTGAATGATATGTCTTGCTAATAGTGATCAAACATTTAGAATATGATTGGCCAGATGGCTCGGCATTAACAGAACGCAAACCTTGCAGTTCACATCCCTCACCCCACTTTAACAAAGCCATGAAGTTCATTACATCGGGCTTTCTCCGAACTTGGAACAAATATGCATCAAGAAAACCTTCGTAAACCCTAATTAAGGACATGGCTGCTTTGTTTTCGCTGTGCTGCAGTGACTCCTTGAAGTTGTTGGCTATGAAAGGTGCTCACTTTCAGAACATGCGTGCTAGCAGGTCATCATGATTAAATGCCCAGAGTTTAGTGTTAATGTTGATCTTATTTAAACATTTCCCACATAATGTTCAAGGCTATTTCCCACCCCCCTCCCCCAATACTTTACAAACCAAATGTATGGTATAACGCAACTCTAAGGAAACATTTATGCAAAGCTGTTATGCTATGGAATTGATTTCTTCAAAATTAGATACTTCTTTCCTTTTCTATGTAACTGCATAGACAACAATTCAAGGTATACTAAAGCAAAGAAGTACTCTAATTTATCTCACATATACTACTTCCTACATACATTTTATTTCCATGAATAGTGAAACATCTTAATTTTCTTTTTATTTTGTTCTCATTTCAGAACACACTGTGCGGTTATTTATTAACACAGCTACTGCCTCTCTCTCAAATGCAATTTTAACCACCATATTAAAACCCTTCAGTCCACGCGTGTGCATGAAGCAAATGTTTAATGACACTCCCACTCCTGGAGAACAATAGCCTTTCAATAAATGTATTTCTGTTTTTCTCCAGCCAGGAAAAGCACTTAACTCTGACTTCACTGAAGTCTTATTCCTTGTTTCTCTCATTAATTGACACATTTGTTCTGTGCAATATACAGATGTTAAATGCTACCCAACACCACCATTGTCCTTTCATCACTTATCATGGAGTGAAACGGATTGCCATCAAGGCGTAGGAGAGGTTTTAGAAGGAGTTGTGAAGTAGAGGGAGTTGTGATGTCCCTTGTTTCATAATATGAATGGTATTGATCTTTTGGCATTAGGCCAATGATGTAGAAAAGGCAGCATTGTCATTGTGGCCCTTACACAACCTTGTTGATTGATTTTTCTAAACTTCACGGCTTACTAAATATGCCCTCTTATTTCTCTTCCCCCAGTTGGCAGTAATACATCTGAGAAATGCAGCATGCAATCAATTATTTTATAATACCCAAATAACAGTTGCGAGCCTCAGTTGTTCTGTGTGTGTTCATCAAGTGTGCAAAGGTGGGCACACATAACAACATTAGTGACCGATTTAGCAGTAGTGAATTTTCTTCGGTTTTGGCTGGTATATCTACAGGGGGAAAAAAAAGATATTTAATCCCCTGCTGATTTTGTACGTTTGCCCACTGACAAAGAAATTATCAGTCTATAATTTTAATGGTAGGTCTATTTGAACAGTGAGAGACAGAATAACAACAACAAAATCCAGAAAAACGCATTACAAATAAATTATAAATTGATTTGCATTTTACTCTGTGAAATAAGTATTTGACGACTTTGACAGCAAAACATTACTTATTACTTTGTGGCAAAACCCTTGTTGGCAATCACATAGGTCAGAACATTTCTTGTAGTTTTTGCACACATCTCAGGAGGGATTTTGTCCCACCCCTCTTTGCAGATCCTCTCCAAATCATTAAGGTTTCGAGGCTGACGTTTGGCAACTCAAATCTTCAGCTCCCTCTACAGATTTTCTTTTGGATTAAGGTCTGGAGACTGGCTAGGCCAATCCAGGACCTTAATGTGCTTCTTCTTGAGACACTCCTTTGTTGCCTTGGCCGTGTGTTTTGGGTCATTGTCATGCTGGAATACCCATCCACGCCCCATTTTCAATACCCTGGCTGATGGAAGGAGGTTCTCACCCGAGATTTGGCGATACATAGCCCCATCCATCGTCCCTTTGATGCGAGCAAGTTGTCCAGTCCCCTTAGCAGAAAATCACTCCCAAGCACAACACGTTTACCCACGGCCCCTCTGAATCAATCAGACGGGCCTCTGCCTTCGCGAGTGTGTTACCAGTTGTTTTCTTGGTGATTATGATCCCAGCTGCCTTGAGATCATTGACAAGATCCTTCAGTGTAGTTATGGGCTGAATAAAAGAGCCAGAAATCCTGCTGATTGATAGGGAATCAAATACTTATTTCACTAAGTAAAATTCAGATCAATGTATAA
Organism: Novumbra hubbsi; assembly: GCA_016801125.1. Lineage (NCBI taxonomy): Eukaryota > Metazoa > Chordata > Actinopteri > Esociformes > Umbridae > Novumbra > Novumbra hubbsi. The sequence continues at coordinate 28,699 of JACXGK010000347.1, forward strand.
CTTATTTAAAATGCGTTTTTTCTGGATTTTGTTGTAGGTTATTCTGTCTCTATCCGTTAAAATAAATCTACCATTAAAATTCTACTCTGATCATTTCTTTGTCAGTGGAAAAAACGTACAAAATCAGCAGGGGATCAAATATTTTATTTCCTCCATTGTAGATCATGCTATATGATCATGCATGATAATATTGGCCAACCCATGTTAAATGTGACTTAGTGACTATTGACACATCTATTTATCAGAACAATGGTGTTTTTTTTCTTTTCAGGTGGGTATTTAGGTAACTATTGTCACATAGCAGTAAACATTATATATGGAATATTTGAGGTAGGAAGGTGTGTCTGGAAGAACTGTCAAAGTAGGATTATTTATTTATGTAGATTCAGCTATGGGATCGGCGCTCCACCAGTGCAGAGCTTGCTCAGGAATGGCAGCAGGCAGGTGTGAATGGATCTGCACATACAGTGAGGCGAAAACTTTTGGATGATGGCCTGGTGTCAAGAAGGGCAGCAGAGAAGACACTTCTCTCCAGGAAAAACATCAGGGACAGACTGATATTCTGCAAAAGGTACAGGGATTGGAGTGCTGAGGACTGTGGTAAAGTATTTTTTTCTAATGAATACCTTCTCTGATTGTTTGGGGCATCTGGAAAAACGCATGTCCGGAGAAGAAAAGGAGAGTGCTGTGTCATGCTATCAGTAAAGCCTCCTGAGACCATTCATGTGTGGAGTTGCTTCTCAGCCAAAGGAGTGGGCTTACTCACAAATTTGTCTAAGAACACAGTCATGAATAAAAAATGGTACCAAAACATCTTTGGAGAGCAACTTCTCACAACCATCCAAGAACAGTTTCGTGAAGAACAATGCATTTTCCATGACGGAGCACCTTGCCTTAAGGAGCACCTTGCTATAAATAAGTGGCTCGGGGAACAAAACATTGTAACTCCCCAGTTCTTAATCCCATTGAGAACTTGTGGTCAATCCTCAAGAGGTGGATGGAAAAACAAAAACACACAAATTCTGACAAACTCCAAGCACAGATTATGCAAGTATGGCCTGCCATCAGTCAGGATATGGAAGGAATTACTGAATTTCTGACATTTCTTCAGTGTGTAATGTAAATATGTATTATTACTTACAAATGTGGACAGGTAACTTGTAACTGTAATGGATTACATTTAAAAAGTTACCTACCCAACCCTTGTGATACATGACCTTCAAGGATTGTACAGGAAGTAATATAAGGACTGCATGCATTTTTCCCTTAAGCTAATTTTACTCTGAAAGGAGTTATTACCTTGCAGAATTTGTTGTCTTTAAGAAGATCTGGGGAGTGTGAAAAAATTGTTAATTACATTTTGATAAGCCCTTCACACGTTCCTCCTGTGGGTAAATACAGTTTATGTGTCTGTATTTTGTTCTGAAAAAATACTTACAGGTTAATATATAGCTATCATTAAACATAACTTATCACTGCCATTTTAAACTCTCAAATACACAGCAGCATTCAAAACTGTTCTGTTGAGTACAACTGTAGACAATAAATATTTAAACAACTTCTTCAATATATTTCGTACACCCCCTAGTGGGGTATCAGACTCACAATGACCTTTTCCTGAAGCATTGTTAAAAAACAATGTTAGTAATGTCAACACTATATTACTCAATTATACCTTTTAATCTTTGGAAAAATCATTATAAATGTTAGGATAATATAAATATGATGATATTAAAAATATTTGTATATGGTTCAGGTCAACATATCTTTTCACAAGCAAAAGCCTATGAAAAAAGCCCATGTCAAAAATATGAAAATATATATATGTTTGCAATTATTCACATTCATTTCTCTAGTTAATTTATAGTAATTATTTAAATAGCCTAAATATGCACTTAATGATCTAATATAATAGTAGATTTAAGATTTACAATGGAGATTTAAAATGTCTCATGGTGACATGTACATTTTTAAGCTATGTCAACAAAGAGCATTTTGGGAGCCAGGTGTGCTGTTCATTATGGGTGAACAGAGCCACAAGTTGGAATGCTGCTTTCAATGAATTATATTGTAGGAAGATTTTTACTAGGCACAGTATATTGTAATGACAATTTTTTTATGAAAGTGGCTATAAAAAAGTATTCACTTCACTTTCACTCAAATCATTTATTTTTCAAATCAAGAATTGTTTTCATGCTAGAAGAGAACCTGCTAAAACCTGTTTCTTTTCAAACTGCAATACTCAGATGATACGTCCCTTCAACAAACGTGGACTACCCTGTATTGTCAACAATGTCCATAGGTTTAAAACACACACATCACATTTATTGGCATCCTTAGAAATTATATCGTTGGACACTGGATGTAAAAGTGGTGCTGTCAAGCCAAAATAGGTCCTTTTCCTAATGTCATCAAAACCATAGCTATTTAAGATACAGAATGATTATGATTGTACTTACATACGTATTATGGACTTATAATCAACAAATTGCACATCTTCACCAAAGGTTTAGTATGGTGCAGGCAGAACCCAGATTTTGCAAATTGAAGTTCTCACAAGTACACTAAACACAGTCTATCACGTCCTGGTAGCGTAGCGAAACCAAATGCAGACTTTGTAAATGAAAAAGGGGTTAAATCCTTTAAAACAACACAAACAGACTGACACAAACTGTAAACGTCAAATGAAAGGTTTAAACAAACATAAAACAGTATACAAATAACGTGTAGGGTATTCACTTGCAATTAGAATTAAACAGGACAAGACATGAACGTTGTGCTATACAAACAATCAACCACACCGAATGTGTGGCCAACCCTACCCTAAATAGGCTCCCCAATCAGAGGCAACTGAATGCAGCTGCTCTGATTGAGGAGCCCACAGTGGCACCGATATGGCTAGAGGCCACTCAGTGCGTCATGCCCTGACTATGAGGCCCAAAGCACAGAGATGGCTAGAGGACCACAGCCAGGGCATGACACAGTCATCACACAAAGCAGCATCAATTACACTATCAGTTACTGAAAAAGACACAGGAAACAAGGAAACTGTTCAGTTGATTTTGTGTTTCACAAATGTCTGAATCTGAATTATATAATAATTGAAGTACTAAATTCTACACAAGCACACCTGTAGGCACACACAGACAGAGCACGCAGGAAGATAACAAAAACCCCTTTTTTAAGAAACATATGTAGCTTGCATCGTACATCAATACATGTTTGTCCCCTGGTAGGTCTCTACCAGGCCCTGAAGAGGGTACAACTCATTATAAAACAAGCAACACCAACTAGAAGCAATTCTAAGATTTTATGAATCGTGTAATAGCTTATGTACCTCAATTCATAGTGATACAAAATATATATAGTTTTATAAATCATTAAATCTCTGCGAAAATAATGATTCTAATCTCCTGGTACAGGGTCCCTTCATGGCATCCCAAAGGAGAGGGTTGAATTTCTGTGGAATAACAATAGAATTAACATTAGCACAAGTCACCTTCTGGCACATCATCCAACTCCAGGCAATGGAAATAGAACCAGAGCTGGCAGTGCTCACAACACACCCCCTCATCGATGTCCTCTCCTCATTATTTGGCGGCTGAATATTGTGGCAGGTAACACAGTGCCCCCAGTGAAGCTCCATCACCTCAGCCTTCTTCCTGTGCAGCTCTTCCCTCCCCCTAGACACGTCCTCGCTTCTCTTCAGCTCTTTCCGCCTCCTGACGCTGTGCTGGTTCTTACCACATTTCCCGCTGTTCCCGACGTTTCATTGAAGTAATCTGAGGTGACGACCTGCATTGTCTGGGGAAGCTGCCTTCTCATGGTTGTCTGTGGCCGTCCGTACCTGTTGGCCTAGATGGTATGCACTGGGACATACATGAACGAAGCTGAGAGAACGCTTGCAGTGGTGTGCTGATCCATTCACGGAGACTGGGCCTCTCTGCAAGGATGTTTTTTTTACCAAGAATGCCAGCCACTTAATAAATAGCTTGTGGCCCGTGGGGGAGCCTCCATAGGAGGGCGTCCGTGGGACCCCTGCAGGCATTAAGAAATGTGAGACAGCGGGGGGAGATGATGCTGTGGTCACGCAGCATCATCTTCCCTGTGGGTGTTCTGATGCTGTTGGACGCTCTGTCTGCCTTTATTGGCCAGAACCCGCTCTCCGGACTTGCACTTTGACCCTGTCTCTTTAGTGTTGAACAAAAGATGGGGCCTGTCCTTAAAACTGTGCTTTAGCAAGATGTTTTCATAGACGTTGAATAACCGATGTACTGCTTTGGCTGTTGATCCATGATCTTACTAGACTATTCAGGGGGATTTATCTAGATAGTTCCATGGAAATGTACTCTCATTTTCATGTAATCCAGCATATTAGGGTCTATCTCAGGGACGTTGCTAGGTCTATTTTGTTTTGGGGGGGGGGGGTTCTTTACAACTAACTGGGTTCTTTACATCTGTGCCGCCAACTAATCTAAAACATGAAATAGTTACCAGAGAAACAACAACGCTAGCAGGCTCTAACATTGTTAGCCAGGATGGTGAGCAACTGTCCTTCCTATCATCATTTTAAATGCCATTGTGATTTTTTGTTGTTGAGGTTTAATACCGTTATAAATAATTGGCTTGTATATCATTCTTTTACTTACTTTTACTTATTATATTTGGAGTATTGTAGGTTTTGTGCTGTTTTTGCTGTGTTATGTGTCACTGTTAATCAGTGGCTCTGCTGAATTGCGTTGTTGTGTCTTTTACTGATTTTTCAGATGGACAACTGGGGTTTGTTTATGGAAACAAATTCAAGTGTATTTTGTGGTAACTCTTCATGAATAAATCTTGGCTAATTTTGAGACCAAGAAAAAAAGAGCTCTGTTAGCAGATTTTAATGTGAACTTCGACGGTTGTATGGTCCTATCCCCCAAAAACTGTGAGCAATCTTGGCAATACCCTCGACCCTGATCTCTCCTTTGATAAAAATATAACGTGTCTGAAGAAAAATAAAACAAATCTTCGGAACATAACAAAAATCAGAAACGTCTTATCAAAAACGGATGCAGAAAATGTAATCCTTGCTTTTCTTACTTCCCGATTAGACTTCTGCAATGCTCAAATCTTAGGTTACCTTGATAAATCAATAAATAAAGGGATATGTGTTGAACACAGCTGCTAGACTTTTAACAAGAACAAAAAAGCTGGGGACAATACTCCAGCATTATTCTGTCTACACTGGCTGACGTGTCTTGATGAAGGACATACTTTAAAGATGAAAATCTTTACTGTACATTCTGTAATTTGTTGACAACAAAATGACGTATCAACGACAATGGAAATCCAAATCTCCAGCCATTTAAGGGCTGGATTCAAACACCGAAAATCAAAGTAAGCAACTGAAATCACAGGCTGAATTTCATCGCAGCAAGTCATAAAGATATTCCGCCGTGTGTACGACCCCTACATGCCTGTATGCATGTTGTAGGCAGCATAATGTGCACCACGACATCTCCAGACCCTTTCAGGTCTGTCACATGTGCTCAGTGTGAACCTGCTCTCATCTGTCAAGAGGACGGGGCACCAAAGGCGAACCTGCCAATTCTGGTGTTCTCTGGCGAATGCTAATAGAGCTGCACAATGTTGGGCAGTGAGCACAGGTCCCACTAGAGGACGTCAGGCCCTCATGCCACCCTCATGGAGTCTGTTTCTGACACTTTGGTCAGAAGCATACACAGCAGTAGCCCGCTGGAGGGCATTTTGTAGGACTCCGTCAGTGCTCCTCCTGTTCCTCCTTGCACAAAGGAGCAGATACGGGTCCTGCTGCTGGGTTGATGCCCATCTACGGGCCTGTCCAGCTCTCTTTGTGTACTGGCCCATCTCCTGGTATCTCCTTCGATGCTCTTGAAACTGTACTGGGAGACACAGCAAACGGCACTTATGGATGTGTCATCCTGGAGGAGCTGGACTGCATGTGCAACCTGAATGAGCTGAAGGTACCATCTCACGCTACCAGTAGTGACAGTAGCAAAACGCAAAACTAGAATCGTCCTGGAAGGATAGGATGAGAGAAATTGTCTGTGGCCACCATTTGCATCAAAACATATTAAATTGATTCACAATCGATTATGCTTCCTAACTGGATTGTGATATCCCAGAATTGTAATTGACTTTGTGTCATACTGTGATGATAACATTTTACTTAATGTTTTGGGCACTTGTATCAAATAATAGTTACTAGTAAAACTGAAATGTATGCTACTTACTTTGAATTCTTGCTAGTAAGTAATGAATAAGTAATATTATCTAATGAATAGTTACTAGTAAAATTGGAATAGATTATAGTAACTGTTAGATTAGTTATTGGCCAGATGGAAATAGTTGATATCTATGATCGTATTCTTAATATTGAGTAATCGCCATTCAAATTGGTCAATGCATAAACACAATGCTGACACGAGGCCCGGGCTGTTGTTCATGTCTGCTTTCTCCGGGGGCTATGCGTCCTACTTAGAAGCAGAATAGACGATCACTATTGAACTTGACCTTCTGCATGAGACGTTTTTCATGGTGTTAGGGATATAAAATATCAAGCTGGCATGGTAAGGTCAGAACGGACAATTGTTCTGATATTTTAAACTCATCCAGTTGATAGTTGATAAGGATCTTGTTCTGGGGATTTCACAAGTGTGGTCACTGTATCAATAACCTGAATGTTAAACCCCTCAAATGTATTCAGGTTGTAGTTTAGAATTTAACATCCAATTTGTAATGGTTATTGTTGTACCTTATATTATATAGCTACATTCTGAAATATGGTTGATTCAGATTAGCCCGATCCTCTATCAACCAGGGGCTACCATTTCAAGCTCTCTTAAGTGAGCTGACAAAATCTTTATTATTCACACAACACATATACTTACTGCAGCAAAAAATAGAAGCCAGATCTCCTGCTCTCTGGTTCATTTTTACAGGGTCTTCATGTACGGCGTCCTCAGGGTCTTGCTGAGGGGTCTGCAAGATCAATGTTGACCAATCCCCCCACCCCCCTCCCCATCATTTAAAATGCTAAGCAAAGTGAAATAAAAATTTTTACATCCCCAAAAAATTAACAAATAAGCTTTTTTATAACGTTTTATATAAGATTTTCAAGTAATTATTTAGGCAAAATGGCGCCCTTTGGGCCTCTGGGCGTCCTCATTGCCTTCATGCCATCTGATCTGAAACTGACAGTCAAACTGTACTGCTGTTTGTTCATATTATACAGTACACACAGTCACTCATAATTATCCAATGCACACAATCACTCATAATTAATTCATACTATTACTGTATATGGGCACTGTACATAAAGCTACCGTTGACCTCTTTAAATGTATTTATTCGTGCTAGTGAATTAATGCTGTATATTATGAAAATACCATTTTACCCAATAAAAGCCATCTAACATTAGCAGTTCTCATGAGCAGGCATTCAAGAATCCTGCTGGTTGCAGCCCGGCCAAAGGTTTTTAAATTGGCATTTGCTCCTTAAAAAAGAAAACCGATAATGAGATAGCTGTACACCCAACACAAGCTGCAATTGACTAAACTGGTTCACACACCGACCGTTGTAACATTTCCCGACAAGCAATCAGGTTTTATTGTATTTTTTTCATGAAGATTCTGCGAGACATGCGTTCATAATTAATAGAAAATTGGCATACGATGTAGATGTTCATAGTTCTTGTTTTGGGAATCTCCTTCGTTCGAATTAGCAACTAACTAAAGAATAAGTGCTAGTATCTAAAAAACACTGACTAGTAAATCTGAAATGGATGAAATAACGATAGTAATAGTTAATTGTAAATATATAAATACATATGTATTAGTGTTTAATGAATAGTTACTAGTAAAACTGAAATTGATAATAATAACTTTAAATAGTTACTAGTACCTCAGATAGTTAATAGAAACTGCTAAAACTGGAATAGATATTTGAAACAGTTGGAATACTTACTTGTAACTAAAGAACACGTTCTGTAAAATAGTTACTAGTACGTTTGTTTGATTAAATGTTAAAATGGCTTGTCATAATACACAAAGGAAAAGGAGCACTAAAATGAAAGAAATAGAGGGACTGATGAGAAACAGCAGAGTAAACAAGTGACAAATAGGGTCAATTGCATTTTTTGAGGGAATGAGTAATGTGATGGCTACCGTAAAATTGCACACAAAAAATAATTGTCCAAAACTCTGAAAATGCATTTATTGCGCAATATAAGGAATGCTCTAATTCATACTATTTATTGCTTTTCAAATATTGTGTAAAGAATACTTGAAAGGATCTCCAATTATTTCATTTTGGCTTTTGTTGTGTTCTTGCTCTAGTAATTTTGCTTATTCAATAATAATGAGAGCCAGCTAGTTTTTTTTCTCCCACCTAAGCTAACCCCCTAGACCAGGGGTCAGTCACCTTTACTATCCAAAGAGCCATTTTCCCCTATTTGCCACCAAATAGAATTTGTCTATTTGATGTCACAACTCATATAGTTTTACATATAGTTATACTATATATTCAAAAACGATAGTTTGTTGCATTTATAAAATTATAGAACAAGAATAAACACAATTCTTTACATTTCATTTATGTTATATCAATACCAAACTTCTCATGAGAAAAAAACATATTGAGGTAAATTCAACAGAAAAATTCAGGCCTATATGGGTCCTCCCCATGTTTGTGGAAATTAAATTAAGTAAAACATATACAGGAGCTGCAATCCAATATCTTAAAAAGAGAAACATAAAAAATAGGCCAGTTTCGTGCGCTGTAATTCGCTTTTTTTTTCCAACAGCCACTTTATAACCATCAACCGTCGCACCTGAACATAAAAACACAGCATCAGATTAGGATATAAAATAGTTTACATATATAAATATATATATTTTCAAATTCCAAGATAAGAGCAGTTCCCTTTGAAAGATTGTCCACTGTGCAAAAATCTTTTATAAAAATAACCGTTATTTATTTCCATGTCAAAGCCTCGATGAGCCGCAGCATAGCCGTTAAAGAGCCACTTGCGGCTCCCTAGACCCACCTGGTATATTCAGGATATACACACATGTATGGAGCAAGCCTGCCCTTTAGAGAAATACATTCATGTATTTGGTAAAACATGGCACATCGCCTTGCTAGCTGGACACTACTCCTCTTCGCAGAATCTGCTCAGAACCAGCTCAGAATCAACAGTCTGAGTATATTTTTGCTAAACCCTTATACTCCCCTCTTTTTTTAAATGTATTTCCGTCCCCAATTGCAGTGGCAGGATAATATTTTCCCTGTGAAAAACAGGTCTTTGTAAACCAGGTTCTCATATTATGCAAATAACCCCTAAAATACAGAAGCGGTCCAACAAACTGATAGTGGATCAATGACATGGTCATACGTTGTATTGTGGGCTATTGAGAGAGGGTGTTTCTAAGGAACGGTTAAGGAAGTTACAAGGTGAGACTAGGTAGCTGCAAAATTAACTGGGAATTAAGCAAGGCTTAAGTTTGAAACTTTTAGCATGGAATAAATGTAACATATGACTTCTTTCATACAATGTATTTGCACATCTGTTCTTAATCTACAGGAGCATATTAATTTCTCTATAAGTGACTGCAGGTTGGGACTGTACTGGTCTGGTCAGAAATAAGCCATGAATCGATTGGGAATTATACACATCGTTAGAAGCATCAAAGTCATTGCTCAGATGATTTGAAGAAGACAACCATTTTGCAGAATGTCTGGTTCTGTCATTTGGTCAATTTGTTCTGTGAGCAAAGACTCATCTCTAATTTGCTGCAGTGTGATTCTCTGAAGGAATGGGCTACACTGATGAATAAAACAATATGAAGCTTCTCAACAGAAGTAGCAGCAGAGACAGTAAATTATTTCTCATTTTACAGCCACACCACCTTTAGAGTGAGGAGATGGACAGACTTGTAATAAAGTTCAATTCTCTAAGTATTCTGGGATCACAGGAATGTCTGAGCAAAAGCATAGTATGTTCTCATCTGCTCTGTTTATATGGGCCAGACAGACATTGATTAATTATGGGCAGAAAGCATTTCCTACATGCTAACCAGGTTTAGACACCAACATGGAAGAGGAAAATGGAGGCAAAGAATGCTGCTGCAAGACATACCGGTAACAGTAATATAAATTTGGCTGATATGAAACTACTTACAACTGCAGAAGGCCTCTGCCAGAATCAATAAAAAAGAAAATGACATAGAAGAGGAAAATAAATTATATTCCACTTTATTTTATACTTTTTCCTGATGGTAGGCATGTAATGTAATTCACAAAGCCGAGGATCCATGAATATTGTATTGATACTAAAATAACAACTAGGATAAAATATTTTCTTGAACGATTCGCCATGTAGCCTGAGAGAATGTATATCAGATAGATACCGTGGATAGTGTGTCTACAAACTGCCCGATCACATTAAAATAGGGATTTCACTGATTCAGTTGATTTTGCTACCATCAACACATCCTATTCCACTTTTTAAATAGGATGCATATTTTTATTTTTACATTGAAGATTTCAAATTTAAATTAAAGTATGATTGTGTGTCTATACCTTTACGATAGTGATCACATGACGCCAGAATTGTTCATTTTGATATGCTGCCAGACAAATTACAATACCCTATAACAATTTCAATGGCAACCATTAGCTATACATCCACAGGAACCCATCGTGTCTCAGGAAAAAGTAAAAGGACACCCTGAAAAAACAATTGCTGTAGTTTTGAAAGTGAAATATTTCCCAATCTTGCTTGATGTAGGATTTTATATGCTCAACATTTCCGGGGCTCCTTTGTCATATTTGTAGTCTCATAATGTGTCAAATGTTTTCAATGGGTGACAGGTCTGGACTGCATGCAGGCCAGTTTAGCACTAGGAGTCTTTTACTACAAGGCCATGCTGTTGTAATACATGCAGAATGTGGATTGGCATTGTCTTGTTGAAAAAAGCAAGCAACCCCTGAAAAAGGCATTAGCTGGATTGCAGCAAATGTTGCTCCAAAACCTCTATATATTGTTCAGCATTTATGGTCCTTCACAGATGTGCAAGTCTCCAATGCCAGGTGCAGTAATGCACCCCAATACCATCACAGATGTAGGCATTTGAACTGTGTGCTGATAAGAAGCCGGATGTTCCCTCTCCTCTTTAGATCTGAGGATGCGGCGTCCATGATTCCCATTACCCAGAGTTTCACATTTTTATTTGTCAGACCATTGTAGTGTTTTCCTTGTCCCTCATAAATGAGCTCAGGCCCAGAAAAGGCAGTAGCAGATCTGGATCTTGTTCATATTTGGATTATTTTTTGCATGGTCGAGTTTTACTTGCATTTGAGGTTGCAACAACGTACTGTGTTCAAAGACAATTGTGTTTCTGAGCCCAGGCACTCCAGAAATGTGTCTGTTTTTAATGCAATGCCCCTGTCCCAGCTTAACTGAAATATGTAGCTGGCATCAATGTGGCATTTAATTTGGGCATTTTACTTTTAAGAAACTAATTTTCATCATTGAATATGTTGCATTTGTACAATTTCCTATTGATTATAACATTTAATTCTGTACCGTTCATTCAGTTTTTGTTTACATTTCACACATTGTCCCAGCTTTTTACCAAAGGGTTGTACAAAGAACTATAGTTTTAATACCACAACTAATGACTCCTTTGAGTAATTACATTGCTGCTCTGCCTATACTGTTATTATTCTGTACATCATTACTGAACACTTTTTTGCTTTGTCCCTACATGGTTTTGTGTGTAGATTGATTGCAAAATATTGACCAATTTTAAATGCATTCCATTGTGAAGGGGTCTGAATATTTTCCCAAAGTACAGTTTATATATAATATATTTAATTTTGAAAGACACTACCATTTGACTGCATTCAGGCATTATGATTTATCTGAATTTAAACTTGCTGTTTTAATGTTACATAGTTTTGTTAAACCTCTGAATCTATTACATACAGATACACATGCATACACAATCCTAAAACAACTACATTAGTAGAAAATGGGATTTCTAATCCTTCTCTTCCATAAGTCTTACCGATCAGAGTTCTCTGTATTTCCTCAATCAAATTATCTAAGGTTCCAGCAAGCTCCTAGCCGTGGATCAAAGAAGGACACCACTTAAATGAAAGCAAACATTTTCTAAGCTAGCAGAATTCTGGCCTTTAATTACTTGTGTGCCTCCTGAGTGTTGGCCAGGTGGTTGCATATAATAAGTTGTTTGACAGCCAAGAAAATCTTCCCCCCAGTGGTGACTGGTGACGGCTCGATTCTTAATTGTCACGCAGCTGTCATTTTTCAATCAGTTTTGCTTCTCAAACCATTCCGTGGAGGAGGCAGAGAGCTGAATTTGAGATATTGCAGAGTACATTGCCTCTGGGCATATTCATCATAACACTGTAAAAGCATCAAAATGCTCCAAAACTCACTGACTAGAGAAATGTATGTAATATGTATATATGTTGTGTATGTGTGTATATATATATATATATATATATATATAATTGTATCTTTACTCTCTTTCTCTCTATAAATTACACAGAGTGTACAGTAAAGATTTTGATATGGAATATATGTCATTCATCAAGACATGATGTTTGAATTAAGTGTTCCCTTAATTTGTTTAAGCAGTCTAAATATATATTTATAGATACATACATCCCAAATGTATGTGGACACCTGACCTTCACACCTAGATAAGCTTGTTGGACATCCCGTTGCAAACCATGGGCACTAATGTGGAGTTAGCACCTCTTAGCGCCATAACATCTTCCACTCTTCTGGGAAGGATTTCCACCCAAGTGTCTCTGTGAGAATGTGTGCCCATTCAGCCAAAATGGCATTTGTGAGGTGAGGCAAAGATGTTGGACCTGGCTCACAATTGCTGTTGCCATTCATCCCAAAGGTGTTGAGGTCAGGTCTCTGTGCTGGCCACCCGAGTAGCTCCACACCATGTCTTTATGGACCCTGCTTTCTGCATTGGGGAACACTCATGCTGGAAGAGGACAGGGCCTCCCCCAAACTGTAACCGCAAAGTTGGAAGTATGCAATTGACAGAAATGTCTTTGTACCCTGTAACATCAAGATGACCCTTCACTGGAAGTAAGGGACCTATCTCAAACACAAAAACCCAGGCCCAGACCATTATCCCTCCTCTAACTAACTTTACAGTAGGCACTATGCATTCCATTAGGTAGCATTCTACTGGCATTCACCACCCCCAGATTCCTCCATCAGAATGCAAGATAGTGAAGCTTGATTCATTACTCCATGAAACACATTTCCAGAGTCCAGTGGCGGCATGCTTTACACCACTCCAGGCGACACTTATAATAATAAATAGTAACACATGGTACTTATATAGGACATTTCAATGATCGAAAGTCACTACACAAATAAGGAGGGAAAAAAACAATGGTTCTGACTAAACAAAAGACAAATAAAACAAAGGAAAAACTGACAGCTGGATGGGGTGGTTGGGTTCTTAAGTAAAGGCCTTGGTGAGGAGGTGGTGCTTGAGACAGGATGAAAGATAGTCTGGGACAGAGTCAGGGATGGCTTAATGGAGGGAATTTCAGAGCTTAATAGCAACCTGAGAAAATGCCCTATATCTCAGCATCAACTGTTTAGAGTAGAATGCATAAATAATGGTAAGCGTTTCTGCATAGAAACCACTTCCAAAGAACACCACTAAGAACACTTGCTTAGGCCAAGGAACATGACTAGTGGAAAATACATCAGTAGAAATCTTTCCTTTGGTTGGATGATCTTAGTGTTTTGTCTCCAACTGCTTGGAGTGCATTGTTAGAACTCGTTGGACAGTGTTGGTCCCACTGTGACGCATATAGGATGAGGTGTGATGGTGTGGGGGTACTTTGCTGGAGACACTGGGATTTAGGATTTAAAGAACCCTCAATCAACATGGCTACCAGATTCAGCATTTTGCCACGATGTGATGGTTGGTTTTGGGCATGGGCAGGTTTAGGTTTGCACCCATGCCAAGTCTTTCTTGTAATGAATAGGGTAACATTCCATCAAATCTAATCAGCTGAATGAGTTTTTCATGGTATTTTGGACTCAAACTGAATTCATATTTAAGTTTAGTTTAAATATCCCTTCAATTAAATGTCCTTAATATGTATATTAAGTATGTATGTTTTTTTTGTTTATACCTATCTACATAATCATATACAGGAATTAATCTTGATTTCTATATATAATCAGACATGTTTTTTGTAAACATTAGCATAACTAATGTTTCACACAAGCATGCACTTATTGATAACATAATGAAAATCCAAGTGTGTTATTTGAAATGATGTTATAGAATGTACACAATAGCACTTTCAATAGAATTTACATCATAAACAATATTATACATTTTATAATAAAGAAATAGGTGCAGGTGTTTCTTGCCTCTCTGAGAACATTCTGTTAATGCTGAATTTAATCAGACTTATTTGAACTGATCCCAGAGAACTCCCTGATGGTGGTACACCTGCCATCTTCTAGTACAGAAACTCATCATTTCAGTTTGATCAAAGGCCCAGGGACTACATTAAATATGCCATCATAGTCTTTGAAATTGGACGGCCAATTGAAAGAGGAGAAAAGTGTTTTTGGGGTGCCACAGATGATGGGTGTTGTGTGAGGCCTGAGCAGCAATGTCTATTTGGAGGATGTTATGTGTGTCACTCAATGTGTTATTTGAAGTGTGAGATGACTAAAAGCAAGGTTCTTCCCTGTCCTTTTGGCTAACTTTGTCTGCTAAGAGGTCTGTGGTCACTTTCAAGCCCTCAGCACTCTGGACAGTTAATGGCAAATTAGACATTCCCCAAACTATATGTTGTATGGAGCCTTTCAAGCATCATTCAAGCTCTCAAAAAAATGTGAGCGTACTTAATAAGAGATTCCCATTCATCCATCTGAGGCACATTGTACTGTTAAAGGCTAAATGGGGTCAATATTCTGATCGGCAATATTTTGAATACATTAACAATTTTGGTATTCTCACTATATATGTCTATGGATACAGCTTGTGAATAGGCAATAACGTGAGAAAAGAACAGATTAAAGCTCTAACTTACATCATCAATGTTCGTCTTATAATGGGAAATAACAGAAAAGCAATCTAAAATATTATGTCAGTATAATACAATTACACTGCAAATGTCGGTCTTATGTATAATGGAATGATAATTATTTCCCAGTCAGTATTTATGGCTCTGACTCATTGGGCTTCATATCCACCAAGCAATATATTCAAATTGGATGAAACAAGGATCTTAGGATATTAAGGATTCATTCTCTAAAGTATATACTTTCAAACCCATTGAAAATGAATTCAACTGAAAAATTAAATCAAATAATAAACAGAGGGATTAGGTTTGAAGTTATTACTAACTGGGCACTATTATGAGAACATCATAGCAGGTGCTTATAACGAGACTCTAGTGAAATGCTTGTAGTGATATAATGCACATATTGTACTGTATCCAGAGGAGCCATATACTATTCCATACTGAAGATGGATTCATGGAAGTGCCTCTAAAGTGCATGTACTTGGTGCTACTTCACACTGCCCTGAGTGTGGCTGATTGCTCTTATTGATTTGCCATTTTAGCTATTCTCTCTGGGTACTGTATCATCTTTATGCAGCCCCTCACAATATACCGGAATACACACACACACATATGCGCACACACACACAACTTCACCCTGACCACCCCTTACTGCAGAGAGAGCACTGCGAAAGAAAGGAAAATAGTGGGGCAGAACGGTGTCATTGAAGTCACCGCTGCTTCACCACATGGAATTCCATAATGAATTAAATGTTATACTCAAGGAAATTCTACTGCAGGAAAACCATTGTAATTTTACCTAATCAGCATATCCACTTGAGTGATGCTTGACATGAGATATGTATCAGATCAGCCTTATCTTAGTTGTTCGTCAGAAGGAGAAAGAGCAAGAGGTCAATTGCGTCTTTCTCGTGAATTGCATCTTTCTCTCTCAATCCAAAATGAACCATCTTAGCATGGATCTTTTCTACCCCGGCTTGTCGGCTACACTGTCATCATTAGCTTAGAAAGGATACTGACCAGGACGGACATTACAAGTGCCAGTGCTTAAGCAACGATACCGAGACAGAGGCTGGATGGAAATGACAGGCGACATGCAGGCCTTCACAGGTTCTGCCACACACTGAGGTCCGGTTGTGTTTTGTGTAGCACTCTGGCATATGAGAAGTTTGAGTTTTCTCTTGTGTGTTCAGGGAGATTGCTTTCCCCCTTTTTGTGTTTTATTGATTCTGCTGATTTGTGTTGGCAGCACGCTTTGTTTTTCTTGCTTGTGCGTCGGTGTTCGCTCGCTTGAGTCACTTGCTGTGTATGTTCAGATTTCTCTCCGTTGTTTTCTTGTTTGAGTCATTCTGTGTGTTTGCCTTTCTCTCCATGTGATGTCTCACTGCATGTGTTCGCGAGCATGTTGGTGCGCTTCTGTGTGTTTGTTGATTTGTTTTTGTGTGCGAGCGCGCTTGTGGTGTGTCTGCGTAGAGTGTGTGTGTGTGTTTGCATGTGTCCAAGCAGCAGGCAGGGAAGGAATAGCGATGGCCAGGGGTGGAATACTGGGTGCAGTGATGCTAGCATCATGTTCTTCAAAAAGGATTCCACTGGCAATGGGTATGAAAGTAGTGTATTTTTAGAGAACAAAGACGCCTTGGAACAGGCTTGAAATGTTAATTTCACATTTTTGTTGGTGTTGTTTTTCCCACATGGAGGACATTGTTTTCAATTGTTGGTGGGTGGTATACAACTGTAGTTTTAGAAGTTTTATTATCTCAAAGAAAATATGTATCAGACTATCAAAAGAAAAGTCTCATCATCTTGTACCCCTTAAATCGATGTTTGCCTGTAATAAATCAGCCAGTCAGCCCCTATAGCTACCCATAGTGGATTCAATTACTTTGTGATGTGGTTAATCCAATATGATTTTCAGCGCTAACAAGCTCTCCGCAACTACTGCATTTTTCCACATAAAAAAGTTGAATATTAATCATGCAGCTTTTCTTCACTGACCCTTTACAAATTGCCTCTCCAGTTTTCCTTAATAACTAATAAGGAGAATTTTGGGTCATTGAAGGGGTGCATTTACACTGGTCGCTTTTTCCTCCCAGCATTTTCAATGGTCCTTTATCTTATTTAGCCACCACACACCTTTTAATATACTTGAAATCCACTTGACATTGTGAGTGCACAGCAGGACGTCATCCACAGAGTAATGATTTTTTTTTGTATATGTTAAAATGTTAATCAGAGTGGTCAAGTGACTGTCAGAAGAGATATGGCCAGTGTGTCTTTTCTGTTTTACATCAGGCACTAAGGCTGAGTGAGACAGGATACACTCAACATGCGCAATCTTAAGTGAAGACATGATAAATACCACTTTGTTTCTTCTCATGCAAACTAACAAATACTTTTTGGTTAGTTTTTCAGAATTCCAGTTACAAATACACTGATCCAAAAAATAAAGGGAACACCAAAATCACACATCAGGTCTCAATGAAGGAAAGTTATTAATGTATCTACTCCCAGACCAGGATCAGGGCATCAGTAATACGACGGATACACCGACACATTATGTCCCATAAGATCTCAATTGGATTCAGGTCTGGGAAATGTGAGGGCCAGTCAATGGCATCAGTAGCCCACAGGAGGTCATTTTGTAAGGCTCCTCCTGTACTTCCTCATACAAAGGAGCAGATACCGGTCCTGCTGCTGGGTTGATGCCCTTCTACGGCCCTGTCCCGCTCTCCTCGTGTAACGGCCCGCCTCCTGGTATCTCCTCCATGCTCTTGAGACAATACTTGAAGACTCAGTAACAGTAAGTATGGATGTGCCATCCTGGAGGAGCTGGACTACCTGTGCAACCTAAATGGGCTCCAGGTACCACCTCATGCTACCAGTCGTGTCAAAGACACTAGCAACATGCAAAGCTAGTGAAGAATGAGTAGGAAGCATAAGGAGAAGGGCATTTAGCAGGACAAATTGATGTCCTGATGAAGTTTAATTGACTTGGTGTTTTACTGTGATGATTATGTGTTCCCTTATTTTTCGGAACACTGTATTTATGCAAGTACAGGACAACTGACAAATTTTTTACATTTACCAAGACTATAAATCTGCTTAGTCATCAAATGTTTCATTCACATCTTTAGGATAAAAACCCATATGATTCTATCATCACACATGTGTGATTGTAAAACATATTTTTGCTGTGTTCAGTAGAACCTTACCTTTTCTGCATCTTGTACATACAAATTATCAATGCAGTAAATAATTAAAGAAAACATTAATTTGCACAATCTGCTTTTATGCACATTAAAGGCTAAAGGCACTTTCATGTTCATATCAAATAATTGTACATAATGGGAAGCTACATAAGCCCTACAGCTTCATATCAAAACACAGAATATATGCTAGATGTATCTTAAACAATTGAATATATTAACTTTGCACTCACAGAATTGAGTGCCTTGGACCTATATGTATTAAGGGTACATACCATGTAAATATAATGGAACTACTGCAAAGGCCAATGTAGAAAAATGCTCCAAGGTAGCTTGCATAACATGCCTCCATAATTACTTCAAGTTCTGCTGGGGTTTGATAATACAAGGATTAACAACTGCAACGGTAGAGAGCTTTGCTCTCCTCTCAGAGCACCTACAGTTAGTTGGGATACTGTATATCCTCAGTAAGACATGTACCCCAACCGTGGTGTTCTTGATAGCAGTCAACCAGCATTGTCTCGCTCTGCTGTATTCCTCTGCTGTGATTTGTCCATTGCTAATTTCCATAATAAATTGTGTTTTGCAAGTGGCATTAATAAATTAACGGGTCTGCATGCAGCTCTCCCTGTGAGTTGTTGGCATGGAGAGGAAGGGAGGATCTTTCCCTGCCCTTCTTTTCCTGTCTACTGTTATGTTGCTATGGGACACATTCCTACCAATAATCAGTGGGTCATTATCAGGTCAGGTAAATTCTCTAAATCCTCTTTTCTATCATGTTTCTCTATCTTACTTTTTGTCTGTTTGTCTATTTGGGGGGTTACTCTAAGGGCAGACATACTTTCTTGTAGTTTTTTGGGGTTTTATGTTTAGATTGCGTGTCAGAAAGCCCATTCAAGCCCAGTACATCTGATATGGTTTTTATAAATATATATAAAATGGTGATAGCTCACTTCTGCGCACAACATGGTTTAGACTACAAATAGCTCAAAAGTCAGGCACAGAGGATTCTGCTACTTAACGTTGTGTGTCTCTCTTAATGCATCCTTGCAGAAAAAAATGTGTCTTTTACAAGGACTTTGGCACCATTTTTAGAATTGCACACACAGCAAAACAGAAGTAGCTTTTGTAAATTCAGCTGGACTCTTTTTCTTTGTATGCATCAAAGACATTTTGGAGTTCACTCGTCAACATAAATAAAATCATGCTGTCTGTGCAGAAGGAAAGCTTAGCTGATAGTAACATAAAGCATGACAAAGGCAATCAAATGGCATCATGTCCTACTAAATATGGGGAATGGCAGATTGAAGTTGAAAGGTGTGATGTGCACTTACATTTTGTGACAAAAGATAAATGACCAAACATTTGCAGGAAAGGTCACTGTCAAGAATGATTTTACTGAAGCCACTCAAATGTTCTTTGTTAAATTTCCCTTTAGAATGGAGAGTTTTTACAGGTAAAAACTATCAGACCAAACACTAGGTTGGATCGATCTTCTCTTCTTCTCAGACTTCCAAGTGGAACCGCTTCAATGTCATACTACGGCAATGTGTTGGTTTTCTTTTCATCTCTGGGGTCCCATACAGTGATTAAAAAGTAGACATAGCAAAACATTATGGGTTGACAAGTTGTTGCAAGTTGCTGGTTAATGGTTAGCAATATATTCCATGTTATATGTGCCGCCACGTTTTGTATATGCAAATGTGTTTCTGTTTTAAATTATCCAGTAAATGCATGCGTGAGTAAATTAAAAAATTCATACATTAAGCTGTGAAAGCGTCATCGCTATCTGCTCCTGTCTTGCAAGATAATAACACCTTTTTATTAATGACAGTAAAAGCACTCTATGCCTAAGCAGGATTATTTGGTCAATAGCTTTCACAAACAATAATATGGGACAATACAGTGATTGGGATTTTAAAGGCTTACTCTGGTGTTTTCATTAGCTTGAGGCCTCTTTCAAGTCCCCTTCAAGCATCATAAATGATATGTTGTTGTTAAACATGTAACCTTTTGTAAAAAAACGTTTAATCTTGGTAGGAAAATATTCTCTGAAACAACTAATAAAGAGCTATGAAAATGTGATGATGAGCAAAATGAATATTTCAACATCCTCAGCAGACTAAAATGCTACAGTCTTATGATGGATAAACAGTACTATGTCCAAATATTCCAACCCCTGACCAAAACTTTCACATTTCTGAATTACAAATGGTACACTAAAATGTCATTGCATTGGATTTTTTTTTCAAACACTGACACACAGAATAGATTATTTTATGGTTTTATGGAATGAAATACAAACTCAAAAATGTTTGCTTGAGCACAATTTCACAATAACCTCATCATTGTCCTCTACCTGTTAAACCATTAAAACTGCATTTTCAGGATAAACAAACACAAAACACTGTTGAAGAATCATAGGTCTGCCTGTAAATTTGAAAGAAAATGAAGACCAAAGAGCATTCTGTGAATGAAAGTGAATTAAAAATGAAGTAACACAAACACATACAGTACCATACAAAGGTTTGGAAAAACCTAGCCATTTAAGTGAAAAGGTAAACAAGCCCAAACGTGACTGGTACTAAAGAGATTAAAGGCAGAAATAATAATATCCCAGTGAGCATAGTTGGATAAAGTCAAAACGTGGAAGCTGCATCACACCACCCAGGCCCTTCCATGAAAAGGATGTCCCTCAAAACCCTGTAGTCTACATACAACTCAGAGGCCAACAATCCCTTTGAAGCAGCTACAGAATTCAGCTACTGAGGGCGAAGTGTTGGTGCACCAATAATAATAATAATAATAGCTCTGCATAAATTACCCTGTATTGGAGGGTGGTAAAAAAAAAAGCCATTACTTATAATGCACAATCGAAAGCTATGAGGGACCGAGCTGCATTGTGGGAAAGAAGTGTTTGCTCTGATGAGACCAAATTAGAGCTTTTGAGCGCTGTGACTGCCATTCCTCAACAGTGTGATGGTGGCATCGTTATATTATGTGAATGCTT